>JAPYZK010006892.1:0-10689 GCA_030522785.1 Platygaster equestris
TAATAACGTTTAAATGTGTCATGTTACCTTGTTGATCTAAATTTTACGATCCCTCAAGTAAGACCTTACGAACAATTTTCATAATCTGAATTTTCAATCTATGTTTAGATGTTTACAATAAGTTCGAATGCTTGCGCAAAGACAAAACAGTACAGAATGTAATAGACAAAACCTTGGAAATGGTTTATCAACACATTAATCGAGGAACTTCCGAGGAACCTTCAGACGAACTTGTTGGAAAAATGGCGCGCTGGTGAGTTTAGCTGCGTACATACTGTAATACGCCTTATCTTTTTTCGTGTCTCTTCATTTCTGTGGACGTTTTTCTCATACGTGAAAATTGCTAGAACTTGAATATATTTAAGTCTCAATCACGAAATACAAGAATTCATAAGTGGAGTAATCTAAAATATAAAAACTTCCGTAGATTAATTTGTTAAAGTGTGACAGTTTTTGAAAATACCATAATCCGAAAAGTCGGAAAAAGATTAGTACACATGTTTACGAATTCGAAAAAATACAAGAATTTGGAAACTTTAAATCTCGCGATTGAATAACTTGGAGCATCTTGAGCTTTGTTTCATTAATGTTCTGATTTCTGATGTCGAAAAATTTCTTTAACCTTTTGAAATTGAAAATTCCGGAATTGAAAGATACATGAGATGTTAAAAGTCTAGAATTATTATCATTGAATTTTTTCTCTTGATTTTTTTCTTGATTTATTTTTGAGTAGACATATTCCGGAATAATTAATTGGATCAATTTAGCAAATTCGCGAATTTTTTTGACTGGCCCATATTTATGCTTCAGCGCTCTGCCCGCATACATAAAAGTAGTGAGAAAAGTTCCTGAAAACGGTTGTACCAAAGGAGTGCACGAGCTGTTTGGAAAAATCTTCGAACCAGCTGAGAAGATTATCGATTTGGTGAGTCAATTCTTAAGATAAAATCTGTTATGTAATTTAAATACGTGTTTACAAAAAATACGATGTTTCGGTACATAAATATGTGACGTCTTATTTGTTACACTGATATAAATAAAGATGAACAATCGATTTTATCTACAAGTTCCCGCGCCGGCGACATTAAAAAAACAGTAGAAAATCGATAATTCGTTTTTTACGATTTTTCAAAAAACCGCATCTCGGAAACACCAGAATATTTGAGAATTTTTAAAGGATTCAAAAATTTTGAGGATTCTTAAATTATAAAAAATCGTTCGAATTCCGAAAAATTCCAAAATGTTAGAAATTTATAAAATTTTTAAGACCTTTTTGAAAATATGCAAAAATTTCGGAAAACTCGTTCATTTCGAAAAATGTCAAAGTTTCACAGAATTCAGAAATATTAAAACATTGGAAAAACTATAAAATTATGAAAATTTCAGAGAAGTTAGAAATGTTATAAAATTCAGACAAATTTGAGGATTTTGGACAGTTTAAAAATTTTTCTAAAATTTGGAAATATAAGAAATCCGAAGTAGCTCAGTTGGTTAGAGCACCCGACATGAAATTGGGAGGTTCCCGACTCGGTGGATTTTTGTCTCGCAAAAGATTGAATGGGAAAATCGAAAACCTCATAAAAATTGTTATCAACCCATTGACAATCCATTCCATCGATTGTAAAATATAAGAAATGTTATGCATGCCACAAATTCGACTTACAAAGAATTTTTCACAGTTCCACCGATCGTTTTAAGAGTTATCTGAGATTATTTCTTCGAAAAAACCGAGAAATACTGTCAAAAACCAACAATTTGTTTTCTATGGCTTTTTCAATGCTGCCAAGGTCACTAATCCGAACTTGTTTTTCGAAATCAGTGACTAGAACTTCATCTAATTTCAGACTCTCCGCAATTTCACTCCAAACGATGTATGTAACGAATACTTTCCAAAAGCGAATGTCAACTCGGACCTGGTAATGCAATAGAGCTCAGACTACATCAATAATCCCGTAAATTCTAGCCCTAATCTCCCCAATGTATTTCGAATTCAATCAACAATATTCCAGAAATCTCAATATCTAACAAACAACATTTATTTTCGGAACCCAATTACGATAATCTTCTGAATTATGTGAAATCAAGCACCAAACGGTCCTTTAAAGAAATGTCAAATGAAGCTTTGTACCATGATTTTCATATATTTCTTCCATGTTTGGATTGTTCATTGTCAGTATCACGACGAACGTCAAGTTCGCTCAACAATAGCAGTGTGAGAATTTATTCAGACGAAAATGAACTCAATTTAATCATATCTGATGATATTTTATTTACTTTCAATCGCAGCTTTAAGGGACCGATTGGTGATGACTGATGATTTATCCTGCCAAAATTGAATATCGGGAGAAAAGGGAAAAATATTTTTTATCAGCTTGTTTGTAGATCGTTAATTCGAGATGTTCTGAGGAGAAATTTTGAATAAAAAAATACGATAATAAAAATCAAAATATAACAGCGTATTTATTCCACGATTTCTTGTAGGGATGGGAAAATATCATACCTGTCGTTGTCTAACTCACAGGAACATCTATACTTATTTCCATGAGTGCGAGAAAGACAGGTATGATATTTCCCATCCCTAATTTCTTGAAGTCGATGCAAGGTTGTCAGATTTTTTTACGGCTAGCCCGCCATCTAGGGACCGAAAAAATCGCCAAAATCGCCATCTTTCTTTCCCGTATCGCCAACGTGATTGGTGCGTGCAAAAGTAGTACTTGAAGTGCGTGCAAAAGTAGTACTTGAAGGCGCGAATATTCGAAAATATTGTGAATTTAACGTTTTACGCACTGAAAAGTTGGTGTTTTACCTTCAAGTCTATGAAAAAAATGATAAAAACTCGTTCTTAAACTGTACTACGCACAAGAAAAAAAAAAAAAAAAAATCCAATGAATGTAAGCGAATGAAAGCATAATTATGGAAGAACAATGAAATAATTTTTCACTGGGACTTCCCTAAATAAAAAAATTAGTTACAAACAGTCTCAGAATCCAGAACTCGCCAAAAAAATCGCCATCGCCAATTGGAAATTTTCCCTCGTCAAGAGTTGCGAAAAATCGCTTAGTCTGACAACCCTGAGTCGATGGACTTACACCCCCCCCCCCTCCCCCCCCCCACACCATCCAAGGGGCTATTCACTCTCGAGTCTATTCGTAACTTATGAAATATATTCGAAGTAATCTGAAGTATTTCACGTGTTACGCGTTTTCGAATAAGCAAGTAGTAGATTCCGGGCTACTACTTGCTAAACTTGCTAAACGACTAAGAAAAAGAAACTACGCGGCGCTCGTCTAAGAGTGATATTCCAGTGCACCCCGATGATATCGAAATTACCAAATCCTTTACGGACATGCATGCGACGTTTACCTTACGAGAAAACTGTAGAAAGCTCTGGACAAAGTGGGAAAAGCGGAGGCGAATCTCAAATTGGTAGGAGGATCGATTAGCCAAACGTTGCTTTCGGGAAGGAAGCTCCGGGTGTACCGCACGATAAGCTCTGCGAATTTTCCGAATGGGGGTTTTCCGCTGCTTGTCCCGCCTCCGTCCCAGACATCCCCCGAGCTTCGCCATGGCAACCAGAACTAATACACCAACCCCCGTCGAGTGTGATTTTACCATTGATTCCATCGACGTGCAAGTTCCACGCGCAAAGCTCTGGTTGCGGATATTTATGCACACGCGTGAACTTTGTGTTTTTTTTTCTCGATTTGTTTCCGGCGATGAAGCGATTCCAGGAGGGCAGTATTTTTTGATACTTTTCGATGTTTCAAACGGCATTGGGTGGTTTTGAAATATATTGGGTGCAAGTTTGTACTGTGGTGGTGATTTTCGTGTTTCATATGGAGAAATTGGCGGATCTACGAGGGTAGTTTTTGGGGTTGAACCCCCCCCCCTTCACCGCACAATTTTATTGCAAGATAAATAGAAATTTTCGTTTCGAAAAAATGTTTCATCTCGAAGCAGAAATCTCTCGTCTTTCCAACGTATAGACTTCGTTATCGTACCCTTGGCTCCTTGCATCTTGGATATTGAGTTCATCCTTTTCTAACTAGATGATAATTCCTCGCCTGTTTTTTCTTCAGCACAGAATGGAGTCAATAAAACTTTCTTGAACTGTCACTTTTTCTTGTCGATCTGAAACAACGAACGATTTATGCGATCTGTTCTTTATGGGAGACATCAGGTCCGACACAAATCAGTCAGAAATTGTATTGGATTGTATTGGGAGATCAGACTAGGGGGCGCCCATAAAAGACGTCCACTAAATTTCCGGAATTTTAGACTCCCATCCCCGTGCTTGTCCGATTGTGTCCGCTTTCCAGGATCCCCCCTCCCCTCCCCCCCTTAAAGGACGTCCTCAACAAGGGTCCTCAACAACATATTCCATAATTTTTCGAGATTTTTTTTATGATTTCATTCTTCGATGTAACATAAATCAAATTAATATGATTGATACGGATTCGTATCAATTTTTATTTTTTTTTTTTCGGGCAGCAAACATATAATTGTTTAGAAACATTAAATTTTGAAAAGTGGACGTCCGCGATTGACTTGACCCCCCCCCTCCCTCCTTGTCTACGTTTTTCTGAATGGGTCTACCCCCCCCCGGTCCCCCAGCAGCGGACATCTTTTATGGACGCCACCCAGTACCTGTTAATACGAGCCAATTTTTTTTCCATTTGATGTGTATTTTTATCGGATTCTGATCTCAAAGATCTTGTATACTTACCACTTTGAGGTTAGGATCGAATCAAAAATTTTATGCATTCGAAGAATATAAACTGGGAGTCTTCGTGAATTTTGCCGACGATTGATACAACTCCGTCGGCGTCTTTTATTAGAACATGGCGGCTTCAATACAAGCGCACGACAACAAGAACAACAACAGCGCTCTTCCTCCTTTTTCTCATCATCACCATACTGAGTTACCTCGCCCAGACATTCATCGACGCAGTGGTGTTACATTTGCAAATGTTTTTTTATTTTTTATAAATGAATGTTTATCTTGTTGGCAAATTTTTTCATTTAGTTTTATCTTGTTTCATCTATATCACACTCGAAAAGTTTAATTTTGATACTTCTCTTGGTAATTTCGACGCGATCGATTTGTGATATGCAACTTCGAGTATCGGGTCAACAGAATTCTTAGTCAGCATTCATCACAAATAAATTTTGCAAATCTAACAACATTTTGTCCATTGAAAATCGTAAACAAAAATGGTGTTTTTTTCGAGTCTGGGGTTTGTTATAACAAAAAGGTTTTTTTAGGTTTTGTTTGAAACAGGAATTATCGATTGACTGAGTCTGATTTTCTCATTTTTATCGATTCTTGCTGAAAGTGATTTGAGCATTTTAAGAACGAAAAGATAGTTGAAACAACGTGAAAAATAGGAGTATACATATTTTTTAAAGTTAACACTGCGTAACCCAAAATTAATCCTACAGTTAACTTACTCTAGAGTTAATTCTGGATCCGAGTGCGTTTAAGTAGAAAACGTCCGTTTTGGTCAGACGCTTCATATTTCCTCTAAATACACCAAATCGCGTGATAGTTGGCTCAAATATAAAGACAACTCATTTAACTCTCAAAAATCAATCGAAAATCACTGGTTCCACCTAAAACCTCAATACTGAAGTCAAAATTGGACATCAAGTGCCACAGATGTCTGTGACAGGCAATGCAAAATTCATACAACAGACTCTATACATTCCAACATAAAAACTAGCGCTTAATGAACAAAATATTCGATGGATAAATCAATAAATATTTTCTATGCTCGACATCACCTGAAATGTATTGCAATTTGTTGATTCTTTGGAGTACGTTTCATCGAATCCGATGGCTCAATATGAATTAACGAAATTTTGGTCATAACAGAATTATGACTCCAAAATTAATAGAACTCCTATAAGTCTCGCAAAAATTTAGAGCACGCGTGACTATTAAAAAATATATCTCGTGACGTAACAAACAAAAAATGCCATTTTCCATACTCTCACAGATTAAAGACTAGATTCCCTACAGAACTATGCTACACATGAAAACATCCTATCTACATCTGCGACCAGTAAAATTGCGGCACCATTTTTTTCAGTCAACGAAATTAATTCATTCCCCAGTAAACCAGAGGTTACTGTGACGTCAGAACGGTCGTTTATTGTGACGCCACATCGGAAAAATCGATGCGACGTCACAAAAAACGACCGTTTTGACATCACACTGATGTCTCTGATTTCGTAGGTCCTGTATTATCAAAATGTTTCATTTTTGATAGCAGAAATGGAATTGTTAATCCAACTTGTCATAGTGGTTAGAGTAGTATTTTTTGCCACAGATATTTTAAAAATTCGTCAACTTCCGAATTTCACTTTTATTATGTAATTATTGTTTTTGGTCGCCGCAAAGTCTGATCATATTGATCGATAATCATATTACGCTCACTTACTTTAAGTATATTATATTACAATAGGTAGATGACTTAGGAATTACGTGCTATCGACAGAGGTACATTTTGATTTGTATGAAGTTCATTTTCGGACTTGCCTTCGACTGTTCCAAAAAAAAATTCGAATCCGAAAATATGTCCCCTAAGCATGGTCAAAGAGTGTGAGATGAAACCAAAACTCATCATGGAAGAAAATATGGCGAACTTGACCGAAAAATCTCTGTCGCAACACTTGATACGTAATAAATAAGTTAAAATATCTATGATACACATGTCATTCACAGCAGTTAAAAATTCCGAGCCGGTAAAATGATATTCCGGGATTATAAAAAATGCTCGTAGAAAACAAATCGTTCTCAAAAAGTTGCTGACTTTCAAGTTCATGCATCTCGACTTAAAAAATCATCCTTTTGTACAAAATGACACTTACTGGTGAGTCGTCATTATTCGATTCGTGTAAAAATGTTAAAAAGTACCAGAATTTCTTGAATTTTTCTGACAACAAGAAATGATATGCATATATCTGGAAGGGGTAGAAAGTAATAATCGAGAATCGAATTTCCGTATAAATATTCTAGTTTGACACTCACACATGCATTTTTACAAAGTTACGTCATTTTCCATCTTGATGTAGTTACGGAGACGATTTTTCGATTAGGTTATTTACGTATTATTGTCTAGCTAAAGACACAGTTGATACTTTACAATGTATCGATTCATTTACTGTACAGCCTTAAGTTTTATAAAATTTCTTGTATTAGGAATGTTTTCATGAATTCAGTGTAATGCATGAATGACTGGAAGGTTTTCGATAGTTCGTAAAATTTTCGTGTCCTGAAAAGACTCGATTATGAAAAAGTTGGAGATGGTGTAAGTTTCATTTTCTATGAACTTGCAAATGTTAAATGCTCCTTTATCTTCATCTGACTGACGATCCCGAACCTTCAGAAAATCGATCTCCAAAAAAGAAGAAAAAACACGATTATAATTTATTTGTCGCTAATAATGATACTGTAATCTGTTTTTTATATCTTGCTTTGTTCGTGAGGTATTTCATCAGCGTGCGACATGAAAAGCGCTAATTTGAGCTTGGATTGGTCAGCGACACGTTAACCAATCGGGTTCTTTTTTAATATCAAAAATACATGCAATTGAGTTGAGTCTTCTTTTAAAACCATTACATTCACAAACAGCTCCGGTCCACCATTCACAAAAAAACACCCTAAAAAGGAATTTACGGAAAAATTTTCGACTTTGAACACATATAACTTTTTTTCTCTTTATCGTAGCGCTTTCTCTGACATATATGCGTTTGAAGAAAAAAGGTAGACGAGTCCAATGACGCCAAAACCATCGAGTTTCGGTGAATAGAACGTGAGAGATGGGTACAAAAACGAAAAAAGTCATGATAGCGGTGAAGCGGCTAATTTCGCGAATACGCACGTCTCTGAACAATCACCTGTCGAATGGATAGATGAAAAATCCTAGTCTAACGAACTTTCAGGTCAATCCGTAAATGCACTGGCTTATAGATGGTCCTCAAGGGAGATATAAAACGGATTCGAGCAAGAAATGCTGATTCGATCAAGCACAATATTTTTTTTTGGAGATCGATCTGGGAATTTTTTTTCGTGTGGACAAAGGAAGCGTTTCGAAGACGTTTGAAACTTGTTTCGAACGCATTCTCAGTGCGTCTCATCACAAGGGAAGATAATTTCATGAAATTTCGGAGAAATGAAAAAAATAAATGCCAAATGACGACTCACCTTGATGATAACGTTGCACAGCATGAGCCACGTAACTCTATTCAACGTCCTTCCACGCACTCATAAGTCTTTGTTTATTTACAGGATTATAAATAATGGTTTTTTCTTCACCAGTAGAGTGAATGTTGACAGAACCGCGTGTACAAATCATTCTCTTGTGGAAAAATTAACCTCTCACGTTTCGGTATGACTTGATTTGGTCTTGAAATTTCTTCAGGAATATGCTAACAAACGAATGAACCTCACATAATCGACTTTATCATATTTAAAAGTGTTGTGAGGTTAAATACAGAGCTGAATTCTCGCTTTGGATAACAATATCTTCGAAATCGAGACACATTTCGAAAATGGAAATTAATAACTCACGTGTGAAAAATTTCCCTTTGGAAGATGGAGTCTTTTTCCAAAAAATAACGATGATATTGATTTTTGAACCTTGGCAGGATGAAAATTTGACAGGACCGACGAGACAAATTTTTGCCACAAGAGAAAACGTAATGAAAAGTCAACAGACGCGTATTTCGATCAGCGGTCTTGGAGAGGACGACGATTTCAACGAGAGGTCGTCCCTAGTGCACCCCAGTGCTCGGCGGTGGGTCATGCATAGTGAGGGTAAGAGCCAAGGTGCGGCGGAACGTGACCCGAGGCCGTGTGGTGGCTCGCGTACAAGTTGGCACCAGGACTGGTCGACCAGTAACTCGAGGCGGACTGGAAGAGGCCCCCGGGAACCGAAACGGAAACCGAAGCCGCCGGGGGTGGCATGAGGTTAAGCTTCGCGTGGCCGTAGCCCGACATGAACAGGTCGCTTTGGTACTTGTACGCTGCGGGATCCGCCGCCGCCGGTTGCGTTGCCGCCGCCAACCCCTGGAAGTCGAACTTGTAGGCGTACCTTTTCCCGTGCACCTTTGTCATGATATTTTTGTCGTAGTAATACCTGCGACAGAAAATGGAAGACATTTTTCATCACTCTAACCTCAAAATTGGTGGTTGAGAATGATTTTTAGGTTAGTCGATGTGTTATTGTATAATATTAATCCCGAAGGACACTTAAGAGTGTCGATTTTCATATTCGTGGCGTCAAAACGGCCGTCTTTGGTGACGTTATGATGACGTCACGTGGAAAAATTTTGATGATCAGTTAAAAAATTCAGATTTAACGTTTACATGCACTTCTCGTGATAATATTTTAGACTCGGACATCACAGTGATGTCACATTGGAATACTAAGAGAAATGCATGTAAAATTTGATTCTGAATTTTTTTATTTATCATTACATTTTTTCGACGTGACGTCACTGACGTCACCAAAGGCGGCCGTTTTGACGTTACAGTGACGTCCCTGGTTTACTGGGTATTTTAATAACCCTTGTACGGAAATTCCCCTTAGTTCTCAACTTGAGGGTTAACCCTTAAGTTAAGTGGTTGAAATAACCCTCAAGTTGAGGCAGTGGTGGATCCAGTGGGAGGTTTGGGGGGTTCAAACCTCCCCCTGAAAGTTCAGTACAGTTCACATTTTAATTTTGAAGTTTTAATAATTGTAAATTTGTGATTCGGAATAGTAGTAAGAACTTCAAAACCTAGGTTGGAAATTTTAAGTACAAAGTTCAAATTTGAAGTTTAAGGTTTGAATTTAAAGTTAGTAGTTCCAAATTTGGATTCGATGTCGAAATTCATAGTTGACAGTTCAAATTCGAAGTTTGGATTGGGAATTTAGAGTTTTAGATAGTATTTAGAAATTAAAATTGAAAGTTTAAAGTTCGAATTTAAAATATAAAGTTCGACACATTCATATTTGATATTTGAGTTCATATTGGAAGTTTACAGTTTACATTCAAAGTTTAGAATTACAAACTTAAATGTGAAGTTTGGAGGTTGAGGTCTTAATTTGTAGTTCATATTTGGAAGTTAAAGTTAAACGTGAAATTTAAACTCAAAGTTTGAAGTTTGAATTCAAAATTTGATGTTTAAATGAGGAATCTGGAGTTCAGAACAAAAATTTGCAGTTCAAAGTCGAAGTTTGATGTCTGAAGTTTCATAATTTGATGTTCAAGTTTGAATTTTAAGATTTAAATTTGAAGTTTGATATCCAAAGTTCAAATTTAATGTTAGATGTTTAGGTTCGAAGTTTACAGTTTGAATCCAAAGTTTGGAGTTTTTAATTGAAAAGTGGAGTTTGGAGTTTGAAGTTTGTATTTGAAAGTTGAAATTTAGAATTAAATTTTGAAGTTCGGAGTCCAAAGTTAATGTTCAAATAAGAAGTGCAAAGTTCAGACTCAAAGTTTGGGGCAAAAATTTAAAGTTCAAAGTTGAAATTAGAGATCTATAGTTAAGAATGGAAGTTTAAAGTTCAAGTAAAAGTTGGAATTTCAAATTCAACCTTTGGAGTTCAAAGTTGAAATAAGATGATCGAGGTTCATATATTCAAATATCAAAGTTGAAATTCGAAGGGTTTGAATTTTTGAATTGAAAATTCAAGTTTG
>JAPYZK010006895.1:0-15820 GCA_030522785.1 Platygaster equestris
TAGAATCATTATACCGTGACTGTAACCTCCTGAAATTGCCATGCATTCGAAACTGCAATCATTCTACCATCATTGTAACATCATTTGTGCATCTCGTTTCAAAAATGATAGAATTAGGTATTCGCAGTTAATATAAAGCATTGTACCATCACGTTTTGGAACGTGACTGTACAATGATATACGAATGTTTCAGTGTTTGTGATTCATGGATGGTGGTATGTTTTTTCATGCATCAAGAGAAAGATTCAGTGATTTGTCCATCATTGTGCAATCATATATGAATCATGATTAATACGTAATGGCACCATGATTGTATGAGAACGGACTGATTCAATGATGGCACAAACATGCATAAATAATTGTGACCTTGAAAAATGTCTCTAATATCTTACATTTTTTGGTAGTGTATCATTGGAAAATCATTAATGAATGATGTACGATGATAATTCATACATCATTGTAGAATGATGCGATCGCAGTTAATACAAATCATTGTACTATCAGTATGGGTCAGATTCTACCATGATGGTACAATGATTGCCACTACATTGCTATGTGGGCGAATGATGGTAGAATCATGCGGTCGCAGTTAATAAAAATCATTGTACCATCACGTTTTGAAACATGATTGTACAATGATTTATGAATGTTTCAGTTTTTGTCATTCATGGATGATGGTATGCTTTTTCATGCATCAAGAGAATGATTTAACGATTTGTTCATCATTGTGCAATCATGTATGAATCATGATTCAAACGTAATGGCACCATGAGTGTATAAGAATGGACTGGTTCAATGGTGGCACAAACATGCGTAAATGATTGCGACCTTGAAAAATGTCTCCAGTATATTACATTTTTTGGTAGTGTAGCATTGGACAATCATTCATGAATTATGTGCGATGATGATTCATATATAATTGTAGAATGATGCGATCGCAGTTAATACAAATCATTGTACTATCAGTATGGCTCAAATTCTACAACGATGGTACAATAATTGTCACTACATTGCTATGTGCGTGAATGATGGTAGAATCATGCGATCGCAGTTGATATAAGTCATTGTACCATCACGTTTTGAAACGTGACTGTACAATGATTTATAAATGTTTCAGTGTTTGTCATTCATGGATGATGGTATCTTTTTTCATACATCTAGAGAAATATTCAACAATTCGTCAGTCATTGTACAGTTATGTTTGAATCATGATTCATAGATAATGGTACCATGATGGTACAATAATGGACTAATTCAATGATGGAACAGACATGCGTAAATGACTGCGACCTTGACAAATTTCTCTTATATCTCTGATTTATCTGGAAGTGCATCAACGTACAATCATTTATGGATTATATACGATGATGATTCATACATAATTGTAGAACGATGCGGTTACAGTTGATAAAAATCATTGCACCATTAGTTTGAATCAAGTTTCACAATGGCAGTGCAATGATTGTCACTAAATTGCTATGTGGGACACACATCACAATCGAAAAATGAGAATCGATTGATCACGACTGAAAAAAATCAATCAAAGTTTCGTGATGTCATATTTTCGAATCCTAGAAGTAGCTAAGATTCTTTTCGTAAACGTACTAAAAATAAGTACAAATATCCGAAAATCGAATATAAAGCAGGAAAATTCAAAAACTCAGTGAAATTCCGAAATCCTCGTAAGTTTTCTAAAAACTTCATCCAAATTCGTCAAACTCCAATCAACTTCTGAATGACATCAATAGTATTGAAAAATACGAAGAAATTCGAACAACTCGTAAAATACTCAAAAATCTTTCAATAACATAAAAAAACTCTCTAATACACCAAATGTTCCTAATTTTCATTCCAAGTCTCAATCACAATTCTCCACAGTCCACCTATATAAAAAATATCTGGAAGTCAAAAAATTCCATCGATTTCCTCAGTCAATATGTATTTCAGTCATCGGTGTTTTGGCCCAACGAAACATCATTACTTTCTCTGACGTGTTAAACGTATGTAAGCAATTTATTATCATCTTTGCTGTTGTTGACATCTATTAGAGTTTGTTCATCGTATTGTGGTTTTAAAGAAAAATCTTCATAAGGGCCCGAATCCAGGCCGAAACATCGATGACTGAAATACATATTGGTTGGGAAAATCAATGAGATATTTAGACTTCTAATCATCACGACCCAACGAAAATCCACTCAACATCATTATTAAAAAATAGCTAATTCAACGTCGAACTGGAAAACCGTTGTCGCCATTATTAACCATATTTGATAGTTTTGGTACACCATTCCCACTTGGTCGATACTGTTTTGCAGCACTATGCCTTCAGACAGTATGGACGACATCGAATTGAAAAACATTCAATTACAATTTCCGGCATTAAGGTACCTGACCAGAGATGATAGTTCTATTCGAGAAGAAAGAATTGAGACCGATAAGGGCACGATACTCGTCGCAGTTCAAGGGAGTCAAGGAAAACCTGCAATTCTCACGTACCACGACTTAGGCCTTAATTGTAAGAACTAGTACTTCTTACGGTGTAATGTAGTAAATTGTGTTTCATTTTTTCAATGGAAAATTGTATAACATTTTTTCGAAACGGAGGGAAATTATCAAAAGGTGGTAATAACTTACATTTACGATAAGGCTTCATTTTGTTTACAAATATGTGGTTTTTGTGTAGAAATGTAAACGGGGACGTAATTTTGTATTTCGTAATTATTCTCAATGGAACTTTGGACCTCCTACCCCCTTTTTGATTACGTAATACTTGAATGATTCGTCATCAATACTATTAAATTTTCAGATGTTTCGAGCTTCCAGGCATTCTTCAACTACATCGACATGCGTGTTCTTCTCGAAAATTTTTGCGTGTACCATGTGAATGCTCCAGGACAAGAAGAAGGCGCTGCGACGTTGCCAGAAGAGTGAGTTGAAAAAAATGAAATACGTTGAAGTTATAAAATGCTTGAAAAACCCAAAATATCCAAAAACCCAAAATATCCTAATCAGAACGTCAATTCATCGCAAATTTCCAACGACTAACATACAATAAATTCCTCTCCAAAAATTACGAAATCCATCCATTTAAGCTGAAAAACTCTAATAGAAACTTCACTATTACAATGACAAACTTCCGAAATCCTTCATTCTAAACCTCTATTCGAAAAATCGACAACTCCGAGATTCGTCCGCTTCTATTTAAACTCGAAAAACAATCCACCAACGTGGAATTTGTTTCAAGCTACATATATCCGTCCATGGACGATCTCGCGGAACAACTACTCTTCGTGCTTGGCTATTTCGGACTGAAATCCGTCATCGGTTTCGGCGTGGGAGCCGGAGCAAATATTTTGGCAAGATTCGCGCTGTCACATCCCGAAAAAGTAAACGCTTTATGCCTGATCAACTGTGTCTCAACGCAAGCCGGCTGGATCGAGTGGGGCTACCAGAAGCTCAACGTTCGTCATCTAAGATCTCAAGGCATGACGCAGGGGGTGCTGGATTACCTGATGTGGCATCATTTTGGCAGGGTTGGTAGATGATCATGCATCGCTTCGGTCATTTAAGATATGTTGACCAGAATAGGACTATGTGGATGAGACATGTCCCATTTTCGACCTTCTTGTCTTACAATCCTACCCTGGTAACATTTTCTTCTAGCTTTTGCCAAGAAACTGGAAAGTTTCACGAGACGACTGACAAGTAACTTGTCAGTAATGTAGGTACTGATGTGACTAATACTTACTGGTTACTCACAAGTTTATTGTAATTTGCCAAAAACTTGGACAAGTATTGAAATACTTGGAAGTAGGGGAACGGGGGGCAAAGAGGAGACAGGGGCAAAGCAGGACGATGAGGATATCTTTTCTGTGGTAATACAATATCCACTGGCAATTTTAGGAACTTCGTTTCGAGTCGTTACCGAGATTTTCCATGACAATTTGTTATCATTATTTTGTTATTGTTCGAGTTATGAGACGTGTGCATGCTTTTCGTGTCCAATGTATGGGGCAAAGCGAGACGAAAAACTTGTTTTCGAAAATTATGGAAAAAGCTGACAGCATGTCATGTTTTTTATACGAAAAAAATTGTTTCTAGTACATTTTTAGTTGTTTCAAACATCTACAGCGTCGAATGCGGAAAAAAAGTATTTTAATATGCCAAAGAAAAATTGTCCCGCTTTGTCCCGTTTATGGGGCAAAGCGGGACGAACAACTTTTTTTCGAAAATTATTTAAAGAACTTACAACATGTCATATTTTTTATACACAAAAAATTTTTTCAAGTACATTTTTGGTTGTTTGAAGCATCTACAGTGTTGAATGCGAAAGAAAAATTTTTCAAATCAAACTCAAAACACATCAAACAAACAAACGCAAAAAATTTTTCAAAACAAGATCAAACTGGACGAAAACTCGCTGTTTTTTCTTTCCACTTTATCGCTTCGAATGTTCATGTTCAAATTCGAAATATACGGATTGTTCAATTTTGGAATTTCGGAATTCGTAGGTATCAATCAGAATTTTGCCGAATTTTAAAATACTTGGAAAATTGATGCTTAGAATCGTCAGTTTGAATTATGAGTGAGATTTTGCAAGTTTTCGAGTTCTCAATTCCCAGATGATAAATTTTTGATGGACTTTTGAATCGGGGGTTGTAAATTTTGTGGTTATCCAATTTTTAAATTATTTGATTGGATTTATTAATTTTGAAAATTATTGTCATTTTCTAGATTGAGAATTCTGTAATTGGATCTAAATTTCAATCCCCAAATGATAAAATTCAAGATTTTCAACATCAAAATATAGAGATTCTTATATTATCAGATTTGAGAATTTTTCAATCTTGAATGCGAGTTCTGTATTTTTGGATTGCTTTATTTCCTTGTTTTCTGATTTTTAGATCATAGTTCTGAGATTGTTTGAATACCAAGTTCCGAATTCTATGATTCAGTTTTACGTATTATTGAATTTTTATATCCCTGTATGTTTTATTCGATAATGTTCCCGTATTTTGATATCCCAATGTCCAAATTATAATTTTTCAATCAAAAGTTTGAAGTTTCGAGTGGAAAAACGTAGAAATTCCAAAGTTTATAGAATCCAAGATTTCGAAATTAAGAAACACGTTGTCTCATGATGTTTCAATTAATTCAATAAATTTGACTTTCAACTGCTCAAACCTACGACTTATTCAATCGTCAAAATTTTGAAAATTGAGTGAGTGTCTGAACTCCAAATTTTAAAAGTGACTTTTTCGAAAAATGTTCCAAATGTCTTTCTTTTTTGCAATTTTTCCATTTTCCAAAATCCCTTATATTTTACACGAAGTCATGATTCACCCTACTCAAAACCATATCTATTAATCGACTCAAAAACCTTCCTAATGTTTATTTTTACGCAATACGCCTTAAGTACATTTCAGCGTACAGAGAAAAAAAATGCACTGGAACATACGTACTCTGGAACGTCCAACAAATTATTTTTATACTGCAGAAGCGATCGATATGGTTGCGTGCTGTTTGACATTCGGAAGTCGAGAAAGGGAGCGCATGAATAAACTCTATACATCATTTTTGAAGAAATTGGTTTTTATCTCATTTAGGAAATGAGTAGGATAACTTATATAATTTTAAATTCTGTCGTTATAGACTTTGAAGACTGTTACTACTTCAATAGTAGGTATATTATTGCCCGTGCGAGTAATGTTGATTTTGCAAAACGAAGAGTTGCAGTCCGAGGCAAAGCCGAGGAATGTAATCGTTTCGTGCAAGGACGTAGCCAGAAATTTCGTTCGGGGGGAGGGGGGAGCGTAAAGCGATTTTTACTTGAAATTAAGTCATCAAGTTTGAAAAATTAGGTTTCATTAGAAAATCGTGGAAATTTTCTGAATTCTCATAAATGTTGAATTTTTTGAAATTTTCGAAATTTCCTTAGACTTTTGGAATTCTCAAAATACTCCAAACTTTGTAGATTCGCGAAAATGTTTAAAATCTTGAAATGTTAAGAATGTTCGAAAATATCAAGTTTCTTACAAGTTTCAGAAATTCGTGAAATTTTCGGAATTCCGATAGTTATGGAAGTATTGTTAATTTTTCAGAATTTGCGACACTTCTTCAAATTTCTGGAATTTCTAAAATTATCGGAATTCTGAAAATTTTGAAAATTCCAAAAAGTTTCGAAATTTTCAAAATCCTCTAAACTTTGGAATTTATTAAAATAGTCGAAAAACTTGAGATATGTTGAAAATGTTTCAAGTAAACAAAAGTTTTTTGAAATTTCAAAAATTCGTAGGATTTTTGAAATCTCAAGAATTCTGAAATTGCCTTGATTCTCAAGATTATCGAAACTTTTTTTAAACTCTGAAATTTCTGAAATTTTTGAAATCCTGAAAATTGTCAAAATACTGAATAGGTGCGAATGACAAAGTGATGCTGCATATCTCAAATTGTTATTTGCAATTTGCAACCTCATGATTCCTTTTAAATTGATTCTCAAGGAATAAGTATACAAATGAGATGCTGTTTTTCCACACATCGCGCGAGCTTGCAAGTTTGATAGGAATGCCTGTAGGACTTTTCCAACAATTTTGCAAGTGTGCAAACTAGGTTATCACCTAAATTTTCACCCATTGAGTCATTACAATGCTGTATCTTTTTTTAACAATAAGCATTAACAAATATCATAATGTTTGATATGAAGAAAACTTAAAACGATGACGTCATCTTCAACCTTATAACCTTATGTCGTCAAACGTAATTAAATAGGTGACCCCCTCCCCCCAATGACGTAATAAATGGACTTTTATTTTCTTTTTTCATTGACCTTTATTTAATGTTTCGCGCCAGGGTACCGAAGAACGAAATCACGACCTAGTCCAAGTGTACAAGAATTACTTCGAGCGTCGCGTGAACCCCACCAATCTGGCGCTCTTCATCGACAGCTACGTTCGTCGTACGGATTTGAACATCTCCAGAGAACTGGATTCATCGAGGAAAAAAGACAGTTTAACTCTTGGAGTTCCAGTCATGAATATCACTGGTGCCTTGAGTCCTCATGTCGACGATACTGTGACCTTGAATGGAAGATTAGATCCTACCAACAGCTCTTGGATGAAAGTAAGTGAAACATTGATGAGTCAAGTTAGAACTTGATTGGATTGAGGATGCAGAAACCTTAGCTAGGGCGAGTTTAGGATTTTTTAGGGAATTGAGGAAAATATATTGAACCGGAGATTCTAAAAGGTATCGAGTTTAGACTTTCATAACTTTGAATCAATAAACTTGAGAATTTTTTTATTTTAACCTTGAGAATTTCAAGAGTAGTTATAAATTTTCAAGAATCACTAGAATTTCGGAGATTTTCGAAAATTCTAAGAATTTATCCGAAATTCTAAGAATTAATTGACAATATCAGTGATCCCAACAATTTTAAAAAGTCAAGAAAACTCTCAAATTTCGTCAATTCCGAGAATTTTGTGAATTTTTAGAATTCCAATACAATTTTTGCAATTCCAAGAAACTCGAAACTTTCAAAATGAACTGAAAAATTCCGAAAATTCCAAGATTTTCAGAAATTGTATAACTTCTGGTCATTTTTACATTATTGAAAATTCTCAAAATTCCTTCGATTCAGAACATTCCGAAGGTTGAAAAAATTTTTTAAATCCGAATTCCAAAATTCTAAAAATTTAAACAATTTTAAAAAACCATGAAATTTCAATAATCCCAAAACATTTCTAAACATGTCAAAATTTAAATATTACCTACATCCAAAAATTCAAAATATCTCCGCATTCCTGCAAATCCTGATAATTCTAGCTATGGCAAAAATCATAGTTATTTTCAATATTTTCATCACAGTTCCAAAAAAATCGTATAATTTTCAAAATTTCAAGTATACCTATCCCAAAAATCCAATTTCGCTCCCTCGCTCGCAGACATTCCACAACCCCCCCCCCCCCCCCCCCCCCCCCCCCCCCCCCCCCCCACCCCCCCCCCCCCCCCCCCCCCCCCCCCCCGCCCCACCCCCCCCAAGTGAAAACCGGCATTAAAGCTACAATACCTAGAGACAAATTGTTCACTTAAAGCACTCGTCTGATTTTACCAAATTCACACTCCGTCGTAAAATTACGTTCATACTCGGCGAAATCCCCGGATAACCGGCGTATTTCTATCAAAAAGAGTCGCAAAATAATTATTGTATGCAGTTTTACGCCGGAGCTTCCATAGTGTACGCATGCAAGCGCGCGATGTCGCGCAGAATAATTCCAGCGCAAAAGATTGCAATAGCTCCATGTCTATCGAACGAATCGTCGATCTTTTGCGTTAACCGCGCGACACTCGTGGACGAGTGCATGACGCGTCGAGATAATATCCCGGGAAATGACGAATTAATGTTAAATGTGTTCGAAAGTAATGCATTGCAAAACACATTGGCCTATAAAAGTAGAGCGAAGAACGCTTGTATGATGCTACAATGAACGATGCGTTAGGAATTGCAATACGCCTGATTTGGAATTAAATCGATGATGTTTTTACATTGGAGATAGCGTGCAAAACTGGTGGCAGCTCATTCAATCGAAACTTGTACTCCAAATTTATATCCCTGACTGGTTTGGGTTAGGTCAAAAACAGTCTTTTTGAATGAATGGAATAAATGAAAGCGTTTAACTACTCGGGCATTCCATGTTGCATTCTTGCTATTGCCAATGTTATCGAAAACGTAAACTTGAAGTGCAGTCTGAAAACTCTGGTGGATCTAGATTGAAATGGTTTCAAGATTTTACCTCGGTCATTCGATTTTGAGGGAACTAGGGGAGATTATGACTCTTCTTTGGAATGTGAAACAACTTGCGCTGTGAGGAAAAAGTTGAGTCGAAACGATTCAAATTTTTAGTGGAAAGGACTGAATGAATTAAGTATAATTCGGACTAATTGAACATATATAGTCGATTTTACTGAGCTTAGTACACAACAACTGAATAATAACTTCAACTTGAATTAACGGAGGTCGAATGCTAATGATTTGTGAAATTTACATCATTACGAATGTTTCGGAATTCTAGGAATTCTTAGATTTATGCGAATTTGTTTTAGGTTTTGCTAATATTGGAATATTTGCACATTTGGAGAATATTAAGATTCGGAAAGTGTTCGCAGAATTTAGAAATTGTTTAATCTTTACCAAAATTTTAACTTTCTTCAGAATTTGTGGTTCCTTTAAATGCCGAAAAATCGTAAAATTTTTCTTATCTCAGAAATTTAGTATCTTGAAGTATCCAGATGATTTGAAAAATTTTTCAGCCTGAAAAACACGTAATTTTTGCAGAATTTCAAATTCTTTCAAAAAAGCAACAGTTAACATGTAAATGTCGAAAATAAATGGGAATTACAAAATTTTCTGAAAATTCCTCTAAAATCAGTCAATTTGCAAAATGTATAATTTTACAGCAAAAATTGAAGGAATTGAGAATAAGAGACAGCCAAAATGTGTTGAACAGGCAATTTCTTTTAAATCCGGAAAATTTGCAATTCATGCAAAGTGTTGTTTGTTTTCAAATCTATGCGAAAATTGAAATCAAAAAATAATAAAATTGATCGAAAAATGGCAATATCTCCGAATGGAAAAAAAGATTTATTTTTTGCAGAATTTTGGAAAATCCTAAATTTTACCGGAATTCTGAAAAATTCGCACAAATCTGAGAATTTCCCGAACTCCCAAGAATTTTAAGTTTCTCAAATGCGACAATTTTCTTTTTTCGCAAAATATTGGAAATTCCACATCGTCCCAAAAATTTTGAACATTCGCAAGAATTTTGAAATGTTGAAAATAAGTACATAATACATTAAATGAATTTGTAATACTTCCCAAAATTTGGAAAACGCATGTAAATTTTGTAAGTCTCAAACATTTAATGTTTAAACAAATTTTTTATAACTGAATTAATTTTGCAAATTTCGGAAAATCGCACAGGAAAAATCGTCTCAGAATTTCATGGGAAATCTGTGATTTACCGTTATTTCGATAATTTTGGGACGTTCTACTAATTTATTTAGTTCTTTTCGCACCAAAAATAAAATATCTATAGTTATTGCTACTTGATCACCAACAACTATAACAATACAGTAATTTTCACCACATCTTTTGGTCAGTGTGGTCTCCAAAGTAAAACACGAATTGTCCGATTTGCTCGGAATTGAAGATCGTTGAAAGTTTTCAACTTTGTAGTCCATTCAAAATCACTTTTATACTTCAATTCATCCATGTTATGCATTAATCTGCATAAAACTGCGAAACCATCATCACTTCTTCATACAATATTCAGAATAAGTGTATTTATACCACGAGTTTAAAACATAATGGACTGAGCGAATATAAAATTATTTTATAGTGTATAACTGAAAAAAATAAGAGTAAGTGTCTAATTGTGGATAGCAGAAAATGTTGACTAAAATGTAAGTCAACGTAAATTGATAAATTCATAACGTTTTTACGAGAACGTACTAGAATCCAGTTTTTTTTTCATTCTTAATGGAATATTGATCTTGAAATCAGAACCTAGCTGCCAACACGATACAAAAAGTCATAATAAATATTCACAAAAATTTTTTTTCTATTTTTAGTGAGACAAATAGTCGCAAAAAAGCCCTTATCACAACTATTTCTGCATTTTACGTGTAGAATGACAAAATTATGTTCTGTTCAGAATGGTAAGAGTTTTTAGATTGCACGATAGTTTTCGTTACATAGTTAGTCACCAAAATCTCTAAACGACAGGCCTGAATTTCGCACTGAAAACTGATAAAAAATTTTTTTTCTACACCTACACCGAAAGTGACAACTTTCGTAGCCTGCGGAAAGTCGCGAAAACCGCTTTTTGCAAGCCCGCAGGCCGAAACTTGGCGAAAGTAAATTTTTTATTCCTTTTGTCGAACTGTCAAATTTGAAGTTTTGACAGTTCGATTCAATTTCGACGTTTTTTGTGAAAAAAGTTCCATACGCGCGCGCCTCGGGACAAACCAAGCTGTGCAAACTCGCGTAATTTTTTGTTTTGGTTCTCATGAGAATCGACAAAATTTTTACGGAATCTCGAGTCATTTTATGAAATTGATCCCACTAGACAATTTTCAAGATCTTTGCAATAATTTTTGTACTTAAAAAAGTTCTTACGAAATTCTTGTGAGACTCTTAAGAATTCCAGAAAGTCACCTCATAACAAATGGAATGTTTATATGAAAAAATCCGAGGTTCTGTAAGTTTCGTCGATTTTTATGATAACGTAAATTCTACGCTTGTTTGCATTTGCTTACTTTCGTCTATTTGATTCTTGATAACATTCAATATACCTCAAAGATGTAAAAAACGCGAGTATAACGCGCGTTTTAGGCCTGTGACGTATGGAAGTTTCTTATCTGTTTGGCTTTATAATCACAAAAACACATCTGCACAATACACTACGCTTCAAATCAATCGAAAATGTTTTTTGTGTGCAATGAACAAAATTTCAGCAGAATTTTATCGCCAGGAGTGATTATTGAAATCTCTAGTCCGAAATATTGACTTGTTCGGATTTTTCCGTTTTTCCCCTCTTAAGTGTGTTTTTTCTTCCATCTTGACTCTAGGCTCGACTTGTCCCGACTAGTGGCGTGGTGAAAACGTAATTTTTAATGTACCTCCCCTCGTCCATAGCCCTTTTGAAATTCTATACAATTTTTTATCACTCTAACCTCGAAATTGGTTCTTGAAAATGTTTTCTCGGTTAATTTCGATGAAAAACTATTTTGGCGCCATGTCGCATCTCTGATGTTAGCGATGCTATTTTAGACCTCGACTACATCTCGGTCAATAACGGTACGCAATTAAAAAATCATCGATAGCTCCCTGGCATGAAACTAAAGCAATTTCTTGATGAATTTTGAAAATTGACTCTTGCAGCCTGGGGTTTATGAAATTTTACGATTTCTTATAAAAAACTGAGGTTTTCGAACACTAGAACTACTAGATTTGAAATTGGGAAATTTTCGAAGTTCGCAATTTATGATTGCGTATTAAAATGAATAAAACTGGACATACTAAAATTCCATCATTTCAGATGTTCAAAATACAGTTGGATCTCGCTAGAGCGTGATTCGTTAGAGCGCGCTCTAACGAATCATTTTTCATTTTCCAGTCATTTTTGGGTTTGGGTCCCTCGATGTTTCTACCTGATGTTGTTTCTACCCGTCTTATCGCTCTCTCGATAAAGCATAATGTTTACTTAAGACCCCCGAGACGAGCGCTCTAGCGAGATCCAACTGTACGTAAAATCGAAATTTTTATCTCAAAAACTGGAAGATTGAACAATCTCCAATAAATTGCAAAAATCCCCAAAAACTCCGTAATTTCTGAATCATTTAATTTAAATTCAGTTTGGCCTTTTCCAAAATCTGCGGAATTGAAAATTCTCTCAAATCCCAAAAAACTCTGATATTCATAAGAAACTTGATGTTGCATCTTCAGAATTTCCGAAAATAAAATACATAAAACTGCACATTCTGAAATTCTATAATTTCAAATGTTCAAAATACGTAAAATCGGAATTTTTATTTCGAAAACTGGAAAATTCAACAAACTCCAGTAAATTGAAAAAAACCTCAAAAATTCCGTAATTTCTAAATCATTCAATTTCAATTTAATTTTTCCTTTTCAAAAATCTGTAGAATTGAGAATTCTCTAAAATCCCAAAAAACACTGATATTCCTAAGAAACTTGATGTTCCATCTCCAAAATTTCCAATAGTAAAAAGTACATAAAACTGAACATTCTAAAATTCCATGATTTCAGAATCGAAATTTTCATTTCAAAAACAAAAAAATCGAACAATCCCCAACAAACTTTGAAAATCTCTGAAAAAACTCTATAGTTTATGAATCATCTAATTCAGAAGTTCCAGGAGTAAAAAAACCCCACAAACCTCAATTCCATGATCCCAAATTATTCTAATCCCCCAAAAATGCTTTACAAAATTTCCGAAAACTCCAAAATTCCTACATCTTCGTTCAAACATTCAAAAACCACGGAATCCAGAAATTTACACGACAAAATGAAAAAAATACAGACCCCGTCAACTATCGGAATGAAAAAAACTAAAAAATTCAATTTTTAATCAAACAAGTGCCACCCCCCCCCCCCCCGAAAAAATCCTAAATAAATCGAAAAGTCGAAGTTTCTCTATCTCCCAAATTCCCCGCTATCCTTTATTCTCCCCACGCCACTGGTCTCAACAACAAAACTCATTGTAAACATTGTAAGTTACATAATCATTGTAAACACCCCCACGAATCCCAAAATAATTATATCCGCTAGTACGTGTATCATTACTTTCCAGTGCGTCGATAAAATGTACGAATGGCTTCAATGTTGAAAAGGGGCTGGGTTTTCGTACATGAAAACCAATATATTTTTCCATTTCGGTCGATTTCCAAAATCAACACTGTATAAAATATTTTCATCCAGCTACGAGATCCAACCCCGGGCATGAAAAAACGTGTAACTTTTCATCATAAAATACCGCATATGAATTCGATCAATAAACGATGATCATACATAAAGACATGAACTGAATGGCCGGGGAGCAAAAGGGGCTAGCCCACATTCAGAAAATTTTTCAGGAAAACAAAATAACTGTCTCATTTGTTATTTTCTCGTAATTTTTTCTCAGCGTTAACAAAATTTGAGAAAAAATAGCATGATATGCAACATATGAAGACTTTAGTTTTCAAAAAAAATTTTTCATCCGTAAAGTTAATTTGAACGATTTATGATTTGAATTGACGCGAAAACGCTCCAAGCTTAGATGGCGGCGCGATGACGTAGATACTCATAGCTTGGGCTTAGGATAAACAGTAGGCATACTTGAGGTAACAAATCTAAAATTATCAACTTTTAATATATACACGGTCTTCGTAACTGTAAATTCCACAGTACTTGTTTTTCAATCTTGAAAATGATCTCACACCAGAGATCGAAACGTTGACGTTAATAAACCAATTTGATTGAAAAAAACGAAAAATTCCTCTTCAATCGAACACATCCAGTGAGAAATTACCAAACATTTTGAAAGTAAACATACTGTCAGGGATAGAGAGACATAGGGACAAAAAATTATGAATCTCTATAAGACTCTGTATGGGCTTAGCCCCTTTTGGTCCCCGATTACCCTTTAGAATAGCCCATTGAGGAACTTTGTTACTCGTTTAAAAATACTAAAATTCAAAATTTCCACTTTTTCAAAAAATACGGTACCTAGGACAATACGAAAAGCCAAAAAAGTCTATTTTGAAAATTTTGTGGGTTAGTCCCTTTTGCTCCCCGACCATTCAACTGTATTCCATGTGATGTAGTTTTCCCCTAAACTCAATATCGAGACGACGCAATAATAATACTGAAATATCGATGTACTCATTTCTTTCCCACGCGTCTCGGATCTTTCTCGAGTGGTACGTATTTGTAAAACTTATATAGAAAAAGAGCCACGTTGAATTAGCCAAGATTCTTTTTTTCCTAGTGATGTAGGATCCGAATTTGTTTTTAGAGTAGCGTTTTTTTATTCGGACTGTTACTTCGAAACGGAGATTATATTTTTGGATTGCGAGGAAAGTTTTGTAATGAGAGCTTCGATTTTGTTTACGGAGTATTGTTCACTCGCAAACGACGAGAGGTTATGATTGTTGGAAAACAATAGTTCAGTGTGCTTTTTACGTTGCATCCAAGTCACGTTTTCGAGTGTTACGTGCCCGAGATTTTTTTACTATTGTCAGTGCTGGATTTGGACTGGGGGGGGGGGGGGGGGGGGTGTGCTGAGTGGGGAACATTGTGTTCTTGGTTGTGGTGTCAAATCTCCGGTTTGAAGGTTGGTGAAACGTTTGTGAAACGTTTTTATCAGAACGTTTTCCAAACGATTGTCAATCGTTTCGGAAAAGTTGTACTGCGAAAGTTCGAAAGGTTTGGAGTGTAACGTTTCAGAAACGTTGCACAAAGCTCTGAACCGGACATTTGAAAGTTTCGTAAATTTTTGGAGTCCGTCACAAATTTGGGAAATTATACAATTTTTGGAAACTTTTTTTTAGAAAATTCTGAAGTTATACAGCTAGTATAAATAAGTTTATTATTACTCCGTGGTATGGAAAATTTTTTGGTATTTTCTTGAATTGATGAATGGAAGCCGAAGAAGTAACTATCTTTAACTTTCTTAATTTCGAAATATTTGTTATTAGCTCTGAGTCAGCAATTTAAGAAAAATTGTAGATGAATAAATGAATTCTAAAATCCGGAAACAAAAAACTCGAAGATACGTAGTTTTTAGGATGAAAACTGAATTCTGAAGTTATGAACTTGTGAATTGTCTAATTTGATTCAAAAATAGAAAAATGCAAGAATTTTAATGCCGGAAATAACGAAGTTCTTAATTTTTTTTTCTTTGTTTTCGAATTTGTCAATTTTGAAGATCCAAAGGAAATTTCATGGATCCAAATATTCTCCAGATCCGAAATTTTCAATTTCCGATTCATTTTTCCTCATATTTGTTTCGAAATTTTCAAATGTAAATGTTTAACTCAAATTTGAAGATATACCTTAGTAGGCATGTTAACATAAACATCCAGTTCACGCAAACTTCATGTAAACATTATGTAAACACTTTGAATAAACTGTTCCCGTGAGTTTTACACAAACGTTTGACATTAAGTTTACATAAACTTGATGTAAACAGTACGCATAAACTGTTTACACCGCGTTTACATGACGTATGCATAAACATGTCTACTAGGGTATAATTAG
>JAPYZK010006901.1:0-12390 GCA_030522785.1 Platygaster equestris
TTCAATTTGGGCTAATCTTGGAAGCTTGGAAATTATTTTTAAACTATTTTTTGCTATTTCCGAAATTTTTGGAAATGAATTACATTTTCGTATATTTTTCGAAAATTTCCATCGTTCGAATTATTTCAAAGATTTGGATGACTGTCGAAAAATGACGACAAATCAATAAATTTATATGAGATTTTTCGCTTATGAAAAAATTTGGGAAATAATTCAATTCAAATCGTAAAAATTCTATCACCGATAATTCTGAGTCAAGAAATTCAGAGTTCAAACCCTTAACAACTCAAAATACAAGCCAAAAAATCAAACTACTCGAACATCTCAGACAAAGCGAAAAAACTCATTCCCAAACAAATGAAAATACAAAAAAACTTCATTGGGGGCTCTTATTTTCGAAAAACCCTCGCCATAATTGCCGGATGGAGTTTTTTTTTCCCAAACGAACGTAAACAGCCCCGGGAATCGTTTCTCCGGGACATTAACGAGACAGACGGAGTCGTCGTCGTCTGCGAAATCAGAGAAGGAAACTTCGTGGCCCAACTTCGCGGGGATTTAACGGCGGTAAATTGACCTTAAGGGTTATGCCGGGAAGTTAAGAGGATTCGATTTCCTTACAGTTCACTTTGGGTTTTGCACCCCCCCCCCCTCCCCCAAACAGGCTACGCCACGCTTAGTTTGCGATATCGCGCGAGCGCTCGCCTACAGTAATGGCCACTCGTGAAAATTGTTTAACGAGCTTCGGGAAAGAAATTTACGGCGGCCGTTCGGTAGCGGCGAGTTTTAACAATTCCGACTTTGGTTGAGTTGCTGGGGAAATGGTTTTTTTACTTGACGACCTTTGGGGGGGGGGGGGGGGGGGGAGGTTTGTTTTGGGAAAGGCTTGGGGAAAGTAGTGACGTTAGGGGGAAGGGGGAGGAGGAGGGAAAAATTAACAGAAAAGAAAAAATTTTGGCGTTTTTTTTCGATAAATAATTTTTTTGTGGGATTTTAGAACATTTTTTTAGATTTTTTGAGCTTGGTTCAGATTTTCGGTAAATTGAAGAATTTACGAAACGTTGAAATATAAATGTTTTTCAATTTTTGAAACTAAAGCTAAAAAATTCTCCGTAAATTCAGAATTTTCGAAATTTCCGAAACTCGAGAAATTTTGAAGCATGACAACTTTTGAATTTGTAAATTGTTTCAAACTTCGAATTTTATCCGAAATGATTAGAAACTTCGAAAATCTAAGATATCACAACTTGAAACTCAGAAGTGCTTCAAGACATCAACATTGATGCAAATTCGTCGAAATATCAGAATTTTTGGGCTGAAAAATTTTGCAAAATAAACATTTTTGAATTTTTGAAACTCATGAGCTTCAGAGCTTCAAAATTCTTTGGAACTTCAGGGATTTCGGAATTTTTTGAACTCAAAAAATTTTGAAGCAAGACAACTTTTGAATTTTTAAATTGTTTATAACTTCGAATTTCATCCAGAACGATCGGAAAATTCGGAAATGAACAACTCCACAACTTGAAATCTTTAAATGCTTCAGAACTTTAACATTTATTCAAATTCGTTAAAATATCAAAACTTTGAAGCTCCAAAACTTGGAAAATTTTACAAATGGACAACTCTCTAAATCAAAATTTCTGTAAAACTTCGACATTTTTTAAAATTCTCAAAACTTCAGAATTCCAAAACTGTAAAAACGTATTATATTCCCGAAACTTCCGAAATTTTAAAACTACTAAATTCTTCAAAATTGCAAAGTTGCAAAATTTTACAGCTTCAAAACTTCAAAATGCCCCCAAACTTCAAAATTTATGCAAATCTAAAAAATTTCAACATTCCCCAGACTTCAGAACTCCGAAATTCTTAGAAACATCAAAACTCCCGAAATTTCCAAAACTCCAAAAATTTAAAAACTCGACTCTTCGAAACTAAAAAACTTCCCAAAACCTTAAAATTTTCTGACATTCTTGAAAAGTAAAAAACTCCGAAATTTTCAAAATGTAATTAGTCGTAAAATAATACTCATTAATTAAAGTAAATTTTAACTATTTAAAGAACTAAACTGTTTCGAAAATGTGAAAGATTAATTTTACACTATTGATACACCTCAGTGCAATAAACGGTCCTTAATTGGCCTGCTCGGGCCCTAAAAACCTTTTTATTGCCTTCGGTGTATAAAGTATCGTATGTTCCAAAGGGCAAAAATTTGTTTTGGACTCAAACGATTATATTCCGAGGCGAAGCCGAGGAATATAAACTCGCATTCGTCCAAAAAAACTTTTTGCCCTTTGGAACATAATATACTATCAATGTAAACCGTCTCGTCACCAAAAATTGGCTATCAAAAAACTACCCAAAAAAATACTAAAATTCGACGAATCCCCTCTCACAGAATCAAGTCAAATAAATTCTCTGCCAACAAAAATAAAAACTCGTCCAAACCCAACTATAACCCGACCCATTGCATAATTCGAGACTCAAGTCGCTTCCTCGTCTTTCGGATTCGATTCCGTCGCATCCCGGGCCGCGTTCGCCAACTTCGGCGAGTATCGCGAGTAATTATAGTTTCGCGGGAGCCAACAATGGCGCAGTTAATTAGTTCCTGCCGTCGTTCCGCGCGCCGCGAAGCGGGGAAAATCTAAAAACTCCCCGGCGATAAATCATTTTGCCCCTTCGCGGCAAAAAGTCACACGATCACGTCGCGTGTTTCGCCGCCCCCCGCGAAACCCCCGGCGGTTTTACCTCGAAAATTTCGCGGCAACTTGTAATAAAGTTGAAACGGCGCGGAAAAAGTTTGATTTACATTTTTCTCCGCCGGGGAAATTCCGCCATTTTTTATTCGCCGGCAGCTTTTTTTCCGCCGTTTCGAGAGGGTTGCAGGATGTGTTTAATGTGCTTTTGTACGCGTTTCAGTTTTTTTGCTCTGTTTTACGACTGTACACAGCATAAAATTTTTACGCTTCGAATGATCCAAAATGTTTCGGCTGAAATAGAAATAAATACTGACAAACTTTTTTTTACATTACCCACATTCGCTCGTCTGAGATTTTCGGGAAATTTCGTGTACATGTAGATTTGCGTCTTACCTGCAACAGAAAAAATGCAAGGTTTGATAAGTATCCATTTGCGTGCATTGTGAAAAAAAATATGGGAAAAAAATTGGACGAGCTCCGTGGTTAATTTCGCAACCGCATAAATTGAGCCACCGAAAATATTCGGCTGAATAGCTCGGGGAATAGGAATAAAAAACGTATCTTTGAGCCTTTTTCCCTCCATTCGTACGGTTTGATTCATCGCGGACGGTAATAAATAAAAACGACTTTAATTACATTTTCGTGTACGAATATTACACGAGCCGAACAAATGCGAGCGCTATTACGAGATGCAAATCTTCGACGTGATAAATCCTAATGCACGAGGAAAGAACGGAATTGTAGAATAGAAATCGGGGATTGTTTTTTTTTTTTTTTTTTTTTTTTTTTTTTTTTTTTTTTTTTTTTTTTTTTTTTTTTTTTTTTTTTTTTTTTTTTTTTTTTTTTTGTTGTTCTTTGTTTTTTTTTTTTTTTTTTTTTTTTTTTTTTTTTTTTTGTGTTTTTGAAAATTATGAATACAGAATTTCTGCATCCAAGAACGAAGTTGAAGACAATTTCGAGAATTTTTAGGATGATTAAAACATTGAGAAGAGTTATTATAAATGCTGACGTTTTTATAAACAAAAAAAAAGATTAAATAACAAGACAAGTAACTCCGAAAATTTGTAGACGTATCATCTTGAAAAACAATAAATCCAAAAGTTGTTTTTTAGGCTAAGAATTTTTAAGCTGGAAAATTTAATTTTCGTAATTTTCGAATATTTTTCTAATTTCTCATTTCTTGTCCATAGACATTCAGAATTTCCACTGCTTCAACTTCGATCGTTTTCTAAATTTACAATCACTGAATTTGTTCATCTCAGAATAAAAATGTATAAACTTCAAAAACCCGTAGAACTGAATTCACGGATTCCAAAACTTTCAAATATCGGCTCCGTAAAAAAATTGTTGAAAATTAATTTATTCGATTTAGGGCATTTTCACAATGAATATGATATGCAATTTTGACAATTTTGTTTTTAAATTTTGCTACATTTCAATCCAAATATATTATTTTCAAAATCATGAAATTACCAAATTTTTGAATTCGATTTTTCGAAATTTTTATCAGTCTCCAACTATTGCAGATTAGGTTACTATCGAGTTGCGCAGGAAACCTCAAAAAAATTTTTCAATCGAATAAAAACAGAAACAAGTTCCAATTAAACTTCCTTCTAATAATTTAAATGTAGAATCTATGAACACAAAAGGACTCAATGATGAAAAAAAAAAAAAAGAAGGACGTCTATGGGATTTTTTGGGTTTTTTTCGGGACACAAAGAGACTTTATAGGACTTGAAAGAAATTGACGAAATTAAATGGTAATTCATGGGATATTATGGGACTTGATGGAATTTTGAGGAAATTTATGGGCTATCAAGGGAATGTATGGGAAATAGGGGAAACTGTCATTTCATGGGAATCTATACAATTCGATAGTCATTAATGACATATAAAGGGAATTGATAGAATTTAATGAGGCATAAAAGGATTTCATGAAAGTTGTAGGAAATGTATGGGGTAAAATGGTAATTATGGTACTTTAAGGAATTTCTAGAGACACGAAAGGAATTTATGGGATTTAATGGTAATTCATTAGATATAAAACGAATAAATGATATCTAATCGCAATTTGTTAAATTTCAAAGAATTTCCAAGGACTTGAAGGAAATTTACGGGAATTGAAGGGGATAAATGAAAGTTAATGGCAATGCATGGGATATTATGGGACTTCATGCGATTTTCAGGGTATGTATGGAATGTTAAGATACTTTATGGGATATTAAGGGAATGTATCAGAAATAAGGGCAGATGTTACCATTTCAAGGAAACTTATGGGATTCAATGGTAATTAATGGGATTTGAAGAGATTTTATGAAATGTCAAGGGTTTTCTAAGCCAAAGCTACTTTATGAGACTTCAAAGGGAATCCATGAGATTGAATAGTAATTCATAAGATATCAAGGGATTTCTAAGGACTTAAAGGAAATTTATGGGACTTGAAGGGAATAAATGAGAGTTGATGGTAATTCATGGGATATTATGGGACTTAATTCGATTTTCAGGGTATGCATGAGATTTTAAGGTACTTTATGGGATATTAAGGGAATGTATAAGGGGCCGTCCGTAAATTACGTAACGCTCTTGGGTGGGGGTTAGCGAAATGTGACAAAAAATGTTAGCTCTTATGAAGTTATGAAGAAAAGCGTGACAAGGGGGGGGGGGGGGGGGGTGGGGAAATCAAGACCGAAAATTGCGTTACGTAATTTATGGACGGCCCTTTAGAAATAAGGGTAGATGTTACCATTTTAAGGAAACTCATGGAATTAAATGGTAATTAATGGGATTTGGAAGGATTTTATGAAATGTCAAGGGTCTTATAAGACAAAGCGACTTTATGGGACTTAGAAGAAAATCAATGAGATTAAATGGTAATTCATAGAATATCAAAGGAATTCATGGAATTCGATCGTAATTAATGGAAATTCATGGGGTTTCTAGGGGCAACTAGATAAAAGCTGCTGGGCAATCGAGGTTCTTCAATTAATATACAAAGATAATTTTCGAGTTCCACCATAACTTCCACCAAATTCAATGATAAAAAGCGAACGACATCCAAAAAAATCATTCATCCCCATATGATCATTCCTCATCATTCGACCATCATATTTCCGTATTCCAAAGCTCGCGTTTTCGTGCTCTTGAACCCCGTTTTTCCCCTCGGCGTAACAAAACCCAACCCCGCGATCACGTACAATATGAACCGTCCCCGACAATTAAGCAATGACCGTGAGCGCATGAACCGGCGATCCCGCGGAACAATGGGTTCGCGCGCAAAAAGCCGGGTCAAATTAGTATTCCGTGCGACCCGCGGGGCGCGAACGGCCAAGATTCCAATTAATAAGGGCCGCGGTTATTTCGGCTGGCCGCGGGAAAATCCCGCGATGATAAATTAGCGATACGAGACGGGTTTCGCGAAGGTCCGTTTTCCTTGGGCCAACGTCGTCACCTCATTATGCTAATATTTGAATCCCCCACGCCCACTCGCCGCGCTATCAACACTTTTTGTCCTCCCTCTCGCCGTACATAAATATATACGTACACACTTTGCATAATCGCGTGAACGCTCCTTACACCCGTGGCTACATTTTCTAATGAGTTACGATTCACTTTATCGCCGGGTGACTCATGCGGCGCGCGAAAAAATGCCGCTCTTCGTGAATGAGAAGTGTGTGATTCATGCGCGGGTGACGACGGTGTGCGAATTTTAATGAGGGGATTAGTGTCGGAGTTGTGTTTACGAGAGGAATGTGTTTGTTGGGATGTGACGAGTCGTTTTATTGGAGTTTTTCGGTTGTTTGGAGTGAGTAGGAAGAGTCATTTCTTTAGGGGCTGTTCATAAATTATGTGATACTTTCGGGAGGGTGGAGGGGGGGGGGGCTAAGTGTCATCGTCAATGCTACAAGCATACGAAAAAGCGTCACGTGGGGGGAGGGGGGGGGGAAATATGTCGAAATTCGCATCACGTGATTTATGAATGGTCCCTTACTGATTTTGGACCTTGAAGGTTAGGGATGAGGAGTTATTTGATTATTATCGATAATTTTCGTTTTCTTACAAAAATTTCCGAGTTTTCGGAAATTTAACATTTTTGAGCTCGAAAAATGTGAAGTATGAAACTTTTGGATGTTAAAGTTTGGAATTTTCGAATTTTGAAATTCAATAGCTCCAAAAATTTGGATTTGTGGATTCAAAACTCAAAAACTTGGAGACTAGAATTTGAAATTTTTAAAATTGAGTTCGAGAATGTGAAATGTTAAGAAATGAAAAAATTGAATCGTTGGAATTTCTGAGATTCCGAAATTTGAATTTTGAAATTTCAGAATTTAATGATCTGAAAATTCAGAAATTTCACTTTTGGATTGGAAATTTGAATTGGAAAATTTTCTTATTCCAAATTTTCAAGTTTCTAACATTGCAAGAAATCGAATTCATCAAATTTCTGAAATTTAAACACTTTCAAGCTCGGAAAAATAAAAAATGGAAATTTTTTGAAATTCAAAACTTCAAGATTTTCGAATTTTACATTTTTTAATCCGATTTGTATTCTGAAACTGAATAGCTCGAAAATTCAGATTTATGAATTTAGAGTAGGCTCGAAAATGTAAAGAATAAAATTTTCAAGTATTCAAATTTAGATGGGAAGACTTGGAATTTCCTATTTTTTTACATTTGGAAGTTTTAAATCCATAATTCCAGAATTAGAAGATCTGAAACTTCAAAAGTTGAATTGAAAAACAAAAAAATTCAAATTAGAAAATATATGAATTTTCATTTTATACCATTCGTACCAATGATTATACGAATTATCAAAATTCAAATATTTCCAAGCTCGTAATGATCAGAATTTTCAAATTTCGGATGTCATCAAAACTCCAAAAATGATAAGATGCACATTTTTCAATTCGTTCTCAAATTTTAAGAATCAAAAATCCAAAAGTTCAAAAATTTGAAGACTAACAATCTTAGAAATAAAAATATCACATATTTTTCATCGAAGTTCGAAAATAAAAAATTTTCGAATTATTTACACTTAAAAATAAAAATAACGTATAATAAAAAATTTGAGATTCAGCAATTATTCAATTTCTGATTCTCAAAACCTTTGAGGAACATTCAAAAGTGTCAAAATTTTTGAATTATCGAAATTACAGAATTTTAAGCATAAAAATGATACAAACTCCAAAAACTTTGGGACTCAAAATTTCAAAAACACCAAGAAACAATTTACTGACTCGTAATTAGACTAAAATCCCAAGTTCCACGTTTTCCAATCCCATTAATTCCAATTTTAAAACCATGTTATCTAAAATTTCAAAAACTAAAAAAAAAAAAAACCCCAGAATTCAAAAACTCAAAACTCGCAAAATAAAAAATGATACATTTAAATTATGTAATATGATCAAAAAATGCCACAAAAAGGGAAAAGTCAAGAAGTATAACAATAATAATGCTGGTAGAAGTGATCGATAACTATCGATAATTATCAACAACTCATAAAGTTAATCAATAATCATTAACATTTCTCAAAAATAATCCCATCCATCGGAATCATTTCTTCGCTGCTTTTCAACCTCAAAACTCAAACCCGAACAAAAAAACGACCCAACAAAATTCTTCATAAACTCCCCCATAAAAAACCCTATAAGTACTTCCATTATCCCCCATCCTCAAACTCCACCACCTCGAGAAACAAGATAAAAGTGAAAAAAAAAAAAAAAAAAAAACCTCAAACCGCGGTTTCGACCCGGCGAATGAAGCAAAAGTAGCGGTTAAACTCTTTCGCCGATGCATTAAGCGCACCCGCGTCGAACCGAGACGGAAACTTGGAATCAGATTTTAATTAAACGCGAAATCGCGAAATGATTCTCCGGCGACGACGGAATTACATTTTCCCTGGGAGGGCCCCACTAAACGGTCCGGCCGGAGTTTCACGCAGCCCAAGATTTATCGTTTATTCAGCGGAAACGCGAGTCCAAAAAAAAAGGCAAGACGAGCAGGTGCTCGGCGCGAAATTAGTTCGAAATCGCGCCCTCTCCGACTTGACCCGCGTCAAACTTTTCTCCTCGACTCGTGCATTTTCCCGGTTCGAAATTTCCCGGCGGGCAATTACAAGCCGATGTTGCAACACGAGTTTTGCGGGTCAAGGATCATTTTCCGCTTTGTAGAGATGTTTTTCGAGTCTTCTTTTCGCGGAGAGTCGCGAGTAAATAAAGTTATTGCGGATTTTTCAGAGACGTCCAATTAGGGGAGGAAACGGCTTTCGCGGTGCATTTTCGAGGAGCTGGTTACATTTTTATGGGGGCTCTGGTTTATTTTTCATCGTCGATAAAGGGGAATGGGAGGATGCCTTATCACCTTGTTATCGTGCATTTACGGCGAGAGGAGAACGGATTTTGAGATCTGTTTGGGATGAAAAATGAATCGTTGCTGCGGGATTTCTTTTTTAGTTTGTGTGCTTTTGAAGTTGGTTATTTTTGACGTTTCCAGGATTTTTAATTACATTTTTTCAGGTCAACGTATTTAGTTTTACTAGGTTTTTGTTATTTTTATACTCCAGAACTTCCTAAATTTGGAAACAAAATGATTTCGAAATTTTTGAAAACTTCAGAACTTTCGGAATTTCCGAAACCCTGGAAATTCCAAAATTCAACAACTTTCAAACTTTTTGAATTCTAGTGACTCGAAAAAGTTCCGAAATTTCTAAAAACTGAAAAAATGCTCGAAGTTGACATCATTTTTCAGAATATTATTATAATAATATAATGTTATTAATATCGAAAAATTGAAAATTCTTTAAAACTTCAAATATGTCGGAATTTCCAAAACACAGGAAATTCCAAAACTGAACAACTTTCAAACTTTTTGAATTCTAATAACTGGAGAAATTTAATTACCAACATTTCTAAAAGCTGAAAAAAACTTTAAATTTACATCATTTATTCGAATTAATATCGAATATAATATCAATATCGAAATATTAAAAATTCTTTAAAACTCCAGAAATGTCGGAATTTCCAAAACACAGAAAATTCAAAAACGGAACAACTTTCAAACTCAAAAATGTTAAAAACTTCGAAATTACAGAACTTCACAACTTGATAACTTCAAAATTTCGACACTAAGACTTCACAATTGCAAAACTTCAAAAATTTCGAATTTTCTAAGCTTAAAAACTGAGGAACTTCGAAAATTCCAAAACTCATAACGTTGAAACTTTAAAAATTTTGAAAACTTCGAAACCTCACAACTTCAAAATTTCCAAATTCCTGTAAATTTGTGCCAAGAATCAAAACTCGAAAATTAAATCGATACAATATTGACGAGACACAAATTCATTTTACCACAAAACTGGTTTGAAATCAGAAAAAAAAACGAAAAGATATAAATCTTGTACGTGTGATTTCATGACTCATCGATCATTTGAATTTTTGCAAAGGACTGTAGTTCCTCGTTCATTGATATTCGTCCATACTGATAAATGCAAATTTCAATAAATTTTATGAATGTTGAATAGAGCGATAATCGAATTTGATGCGAACGAAAAGTGAACGAATTTCCATGATGGACGTTTCATCAAGATTTTATGCGACTTTAATTCAAGTACACGAACGTCCATTAATGTATGTAAATGTCAACCGGGGTTATAATGTTATTATTGTTCGATGAATCTATGGATTTTGGTTTGACGTATTGTAGAAACTATTGAAAAAGTTACTAAATGTATGTTTTCGGATGTATTTTGAAGTTTCCAAGCATTTGAAATTTTTGAAGGTATGAAGTTTCAAAATTTTAGAAGTATTGTAAATTTTGATGCTTTGGAAGTTCTGGAATTTCAAAAAATTATTCGGTACCGAAATTTTCAGAGTTCTGTAAATTTTATAAGTTTCTACAGTTTTGGAATCCTCAAGTTTCGAGAATTTAAAAAAAATTTTTGAAATTTTGAAGAGATTCGAAGTTTCAAAATTGTCAAGTTTTAGAATTTTTAAATCAGAAGATTCGAAATTTTTGAAGTTTTGGGTCTGTGAAGTTCCGACGAATTTGCAAGAAATGTTCGAGTTTCGAATCATTGTGAAGTTCTCAAGTTGTGAATTCCTCGAATTCAAATTTTCGAACAATCTCTAATTTTGGAAGTGAGTTTTGAAAATTCCGAAAGCTCCGAAGTTTAAAAAATTCAAAAATTCTCAAATTACGTTCTTCCAAACTTTACGAAGTTTCAAAGTCCCAAAACTCTAAAGATTAAAAAAACACATTTTTCATAAAAAATGTTCCATTCAAGCAATAACCTTCTCAATCATAAATACCTGAAACACCGATAAAACATCAATTCTTCAACCTTAAAAAAGAAATCAAAAATCCTTTAAAAAAACTGAAAAATCCATTTCCAAATTTCCAATTCAACCAATTCCACTTCAAAATCATCTCACTCCCCAAAAAATTACGAAAACTCCCCACATGCTCCCATGAATCACACCATAAATTATTACCTTGCCAGGAAAAACTCGAGAAAAAATGACTCTCGCGCCGCGAAAATTTTTCCTCGCGAAATTCCGCATGCTGAATTAATGTGCACTTTTCCCGAGGTCTACGTGCCCTCCCCCCGAACCTCCACTGTCACAAAGTCATACGCGCTCTCCTCGAAGAAGGATATAATATCCCGGCTGATCCTGATCCATTCCGGGGGACAAGGAAACCGGAGGGTCGCACGGGGCGGGGGGGGGGGGGGGGGGGGATGAACGATGAGAGCCGATCCAACCCCGTCCATCCCCGTAGAATCCGAATCGGATTTCCACCCCCTGCGCCCCCATCCACAGCGATCAACGGCTCGCGATTCTTCTACGCCATCGGATCCATTATTATCTTCCCCGGAACGACTGTAATACTTCTTTATGTTTGCGGAATGCAAATTGGGGGTGGAAAGAAAACACCCCACCGCCCCCGTACATTTTGCATGGAAAAATCGTCGAGCGAAAAAAGATCGGATCACGCGGGAACGGGGGTATTAATATCGTGTACGACGGGCACGAATTCTCGGACAGATAGCTCGAGGATGATTCTTCCTCGGGGTATTTGGCGTGAGCCGATGAAAGATTCATGGCGCACCTCCGCGGGTCCGTGAAGCGCACTGGATCCGATTTTTTCCTCCTTTTATACTTCGACTTTTGTCGTTTCCATTACCTTTTCTTTTCTTGATGGAAGAGGTTGTTACTTCGGGGCTCGGGGGGAGTTTTTGGAATCCGGAACGTGACTGGAGGGTGGTCGAGGGTGGGTTTTTTGAGGGGGAAGATGTTACTAGTCGTGGAGAATTGGGAATTAATTTTTGGGGAATTGTCGACATTCTTTCAGTGCTTTTGAGAGTTCGTGAAGATTTGTAGAAATTTTGAAACATATGTGGAGTTAATTGTAAACCAGAATTGAGGAATTTTCCACATTGTGAAAGAACTTACAGTGAAATTTGATGAAATCCGGAAGATTATCAATTGTTGGAGAATCTAGAAATTAAACTGACTCGTTGGAAAATTCTTCAAAATCATTTGGAATTTGTTTTCATTACTCGATTGAATTCGGAAAATTTTTTTTCAGAATGTTTACCATTTTTGCTTAGAATTTTCAAATTTTGAATTTATGTGTGTATTTGAGGATCTTGAAATTGCGAGTTTTCGAAGTTAAAAAACTGCGAAACTGAATTTCGGGGATA
>JAPYZK010006909.1:0-13152 GCA_030522785.1 Platygaster equestris
TAGTGCTTAATTTTCGAAGTTTCGAGAAGTTTTTTTTAATTTTGTAGAACTTCTTATGAATTTTGATCGTACGATAAAAAATTTTTCGCAAAATTTCTGTTAGACATTATATTAATTTTAGCATTGAATTTCGAGGGAACAATTCCAAAAATGTGATTTTTGATGACATCGATGAAAATTTTTCTGTAGTTCTTGAATTTCGAAGTTTCGGAAAAATTTTTCTTTAATTTCATAAAACGTAAAATACTTCAAAATTTTTGGATTTTTACATTCAAATTCGAGATCTTTGCTAGGTCTAATTTTTGATTTTTCAAGTTTTTGAATTTACGATTTTTAATTTTTGAGCTATTGGATTCCAAAATTGGAAAATGCGAAATCTGAAATTTTCGAAGTTTTGAGTGTTGAAATAGTTTGAAGTCAAATTTTTGCGAGCTCGAAAAAGTTCAGATTTCAGGAATTTGATTTCTTGCAATGTTGGAATGTTGAGAATTTGGATTTTTGGTTTCTTTATTTAAATGTCTAAGCCAAAAATTGAATTCCCGAATTTTAAAATCTTCGAATTATGGAATTTCAGCATCCAAATTTCGAAATCCGGGAAATTATAGGAATCCTGTTTTTTTTGTTCTGAACATTTCAGATTTTTGAATTCAGTTTCAAATATTTGAATTTTTGATTTCCGAATTTTTGAGTATTAAACTAACGAATTTGGATTTTTGGATCTATTAAATTTCAGAATTTAAAAATTTCAAACTTCAATATTCTGAAGTTTTATATTTCGCATTTTCAAAACTTTAAAATGTTCAATTTTCGGAAATTCGAAAGTTTCGAGTCTTGAAATATTTCAATCTATGAATTCCGGAATTTAAAAATTCAAATTTCTAAATGCGAAGAAATAATGAAAATATAGTTTTTTCTGTTTTGAACATTTCGGATTTTCGAATTCCATAAATTTTAATTGTCGATCTCCAAGTTTTTGAGTAATTAAATTTACAAATTTGAATTTTTGTAGTTATTGAATTTCAGGATTTGAAAATCTTGAAACTTTTATATTGCAAAGTCAAATTTTTCCGAGTTTGAGAAAGTTCTAATTTCATGAATTTAATTTTTTGCAATTTTATGATTTTGAAAATTCGGAGTTTCCAAGTTTTCCAATCCGAAAATAAAATTTCCGAATTATTACATCTTTGAATTCTAGAATATCAAAATTTAAATTCAAACTTTGAAAAACTATAAAAATCTAGTTTTTTTCCGTTTTGAACATTTCAGATTCTCGAATTCCATTTCGAAAATGTTAATTTTCGGTCACCGAGTTTTTAAGTCATTAAATTTACAAATTTGGATTTTTTGAAGCTATGAAATTTCAGAATTTGAAAGTTCCAAATATTATTACTCCGAAGTTTCATATTTCACATTTGTCAACCTTGAAAATGTCAAATTTTTGAGAATTTGGAAAGTTTTGAGTCTTAAAATTTATCAAACTCAAATTTTTTCGAGCTTGAAAAAGTTCAAACTCCATAAATTTGATTTCTCACAATCTTAGAACTCCGAAAATTCAAAATTTTCAAGTTTTTCGATTAGAATGTCAAATCCGAAAATCAAATTCCCCCAGTTTCAGATCTTTGAATTCTGGAATTTCAGAATTCAAATTTTCCGAAATTTCAAAATCCGAAAAATTACAAAAATCTGGTTCTCCCTGTTTCGAACAAAATTCGATTTCAAAAATTTTAATTTCTCGATCTCTCAGTTTTTTAGTCATTGAATTCACTAATTTGGTTTTTTGGAGCTATAAAATTTCAGAATTCGAAAATTTCGAACTTTCAAATATTCCAAAGTTTCATATTCCACATTCTTACAGCTCTAAAATGTTCACTTTTCGGGAATTCGGTAAGTTTTCGTGAGAAATCGATAAATATCGATAAATATCGACGAGTATCGGTAAATATCGATATATCAGTCGATATTTACCGATATTTATCAATAATAATCAGCAAGCGTCGATATTAATCGATATTGATCGATATGAATCGAAAATTATTGATATTTATCGATATCAACCGATAAGCATCGATATTTATCGATACTAATCGATAAGTATCAATATTAATCGATAACTATCGATACTCAAAACGAGAGGCAGTGTTCATTTAGATACCGCAAAATTTCTATATCTCATCGAGTCACGTTCGAAAGTTCCGATTTCCCCTAAAAAATGACCCCATACCCCCCCCCCCCCCCCCCGCGGGAAAGGCCGCGAAGAATGATATCCCCCCCCCCTCCCCTTTTCAAGAAAACCGCGAAAGAAAGCAGGAAAGATAACTTTGTAATCGGTCGTAACAGCGCGAAAGCATGCCGTTTCCCTCTTATGTCAAGAGGAATTCGCGACTCGGCTGTAATTTGCAGTTCGGATTTCTCGTCTCGCGCGATGAGCGAAAACGTAACGTTACGTAAAACGTCGGAACCGGGGAGCAGAAGGCCAATGTCCTACCCGACATGCAAAAACAAACATGCGAGTTGGTCTTTTAGAAAATGTTTGGGGAAAACGGGAGGCCGGTTCCGACTCGTTATCGAGGCACTTTCTCGGAGAGACTAGAGAGAGACGGTGGAATTTTATTGTTGGTGTTGGGGGATTGGAAATGGTTTTTTATGTAACGAGGGGTGGAAAATGATGTTTTTTGGGTCGACATTATGTGTTTTTTATGGCGGATCTAGTGGGTTTGAGGGTTTTTGGTGGGTTTCAGAGATATTTGAATGGAAAAATGAAGTGGAATGAGTTACACTAGAATGTTGGCAAATTTAATGTCGTCGATAATTTATTGATGAGTTATATTAGTTTACTGTGATTATAATTATTATTGATTTATTATTGATTATTATTAATTATTTTTATTAAGTCCCCTACTTTTTGTCAGTGAAGGATCTAGGATTCAATCCTGGGGGGGGGGGGGGGGCTTTGGTTTCTCGACTATATTAAAAAAAAGCGAATAACGATTATTCATTAGTATAATATGAGTAAGACTTCATTTACAGATTTGGACTTACTTTACAATTCAGAGTTAGACAATTTTTGTTATGTCGAAATTAACATTTTTCAATTTGGCTTCAATGAATCAATTAATTCAATTCAGACTAATACAAGAGTGACGAAATTTTAGAATTATAATTTCAAAAAACATGTATTTTTGGAATTTTTGAAGTTTTAGGCATTTTCAAAGTTTGAAAGTTTTGCAGTTTCGAAGTTCAGAAGTCTGGAAATATGAAACAATATTTTTAGATTGAAAAGCTTTAAAGAAACGTTTTGAGTCTATGATGAACTGCGGAAATTCTAAAAACATAATTCCCTATTTTTCGAAGTGTAAAATTTTATAGTTTGATATCATTTATGTGCTTATTCCCGTATTTTAGTATTTTTATTAATGATTTCCAGTTTTGCAATGTATTAACTTATCGAATTTGTCAGTTTTTGTGTATTGTAATCATATTTTAAAAAAGAAAAAGGTTTGAAAAATTACACTTTCAATTTCGAAATTTGTATCTGTAATCCAGAATCTTCGAAATTCCAAGTTTATTTCTGAAATTTTAAGATCCAGAGAATTCAAGTGATTTTGTTTGCAAAATTCAGAAGATGTGAACTTCAACTAACTTGCTAGGAAAGAGAAATTTCGCTTTATTTGGAGTTTGCATTTTGGAATGAAAATAATTTAGAATCTCGATTGATCTGATATTTTGTTATGATATAACATTCGATATATAATTACAATTCGAGTTTCAAAAATTTTAACTTATTTTCACTGTTTTTAAAAGTGTTTCAAAGTTTCAAAATGTTGTTTCTTTAATCTTTAAATGTTGAGATTTAAAGATTCAAACATTTAAATCTGAACTTTTTGCAGTTGAATTCGATAATGAATAAAGACGAGTTATAAAAATTTCGGCGCAGTTGTTTTCCAGAGTTATCGCAAATTTGTGAAGTTTGGTAATCCGACAAATCAATGAAATAGCAAAAAGTCGTCAAGTTTCGTAATTGATGATAAAAACTAATCAGTTTCTTATACGATTGAATATATGTATATCAAACGTGAGGATCGATTGGAAACTTTTCGACACATTTGGCCAAAAAAAATGTATGTCATTATGTTATAATGTAAAATAATATAAAATAATCTAAATTTAATTCCATAGAAAATATTCCTGAAAATTGCATCGGAAGAGCATTTTTTCAAAAAATTCGGGAATTAAAAACAAGAAACTCATGAGTTTTCGAAAATTTGGACCAAATGTGACATTTCAAGCAATTGAATTCGAAAATCCAAAAATGTGAAATTTGATTTTTTCGAAGTTTCGAGTCATTAAATTTTTTAAATTTCAATATTTGCTAGCCTGAAAATGTTTCAGTTTTGTCAAATCGAACGTTTAATTTCATTCTAATGTCAGAATCTCGAGACTTGGGGAATTTTTGAATTTGGAAAATTTTCAAATGATATTTCGTAAATTTCAGATTTTCGAATTCGAAATATTGGAATGTGAAAAATTCGGAATTTTCAGACTTTAAAATTCAAATTCGAAAATTGCAGAATTCGAATTCCTCGAGTACTCATGTTTTTGCATTCGAAAATCTGAATTTTCTCGGTATGGAATTCACGGATTTGATTTTTGAATTCAGTTCGATTCAAAAGTTAAAAATTCAAAGTTTTGGATCTTTGAATTCTGAAATTTTCAATTTTAATTCCCGAACGTGAATAGTTTGAAAATTTTAGATTTTTATACTCAAATTTGAGAATTTTGCGAGTCTGGTATTATTGATATTCAATTTCATTCATTTTATTTATTTATCGATTTTTTCATTTATTTATTTATTTCAATTTTTGTCATTTTTATTTATTCATTATTTTCAATATTATTGATATCATTTACTGCCTGAAATTCTAAATTACCGAGCGAAAAATGCCGAAAAAAAAAAGAAATTATGACGATTATTGAATGTATTCATTCATTTTCTCATGTAATTTACGTCGCGATCAGCAAAATCCGCAAAAAAAGTATATAATACTGTGTTGCGTTGCGACATTTACTCGTAACTCGACTTTCATCGGCAGAAATTTCTTCAGGTCTTTGCTCTTTCGCTTTTTTTCAGTGTCAATGACTTTGATGATCGCTCCGTAATACGATATTACGAAATTATAAATCCGCGATTGTTTTACGTTCAGACAAAAGTGTCTTTTGTCTTCCCGCATCAAATTTAACTGACGAGACGAAATTTCGTTCCGAAAAAAAATAATTCTATGTCGGGACAGGAAAAAGAAATTTCACGATTTTGGTACATAATTGAAATTGATTATCGGTTAGGGAGAATGGATTTTTTTGACACAATTTGAGTCATTTATTGACTTAATGTGGAGATTTTATGCATTTTTGGACTTCAGATTGTGAAGATTATTTTTTGATGGCGGAAGAAAAGTTAGACGTTGATTTAGATTGATTTTTGGATTTTTTTTTTAATACGATTTCGAAAAAATTCTAATTATGAATATTGTGTCTTTAATTGAGAATTATACGAGTTTTAGAGTGGTTTAATACGTATGTTGACAAAATTGAGTCGAATTTGGTGGAAGAACCTCAAAATTGAGTTGGAGCCAATTTTTTTTCGAAAATCGTTTTATCCGAAAAATTACACATTTTCATGAAACTTTTCCAAGTTATTGAATTTGAGGATTTAACTTTTGATTTTGATTAAATTTGAATGTTCGAATTCCGAAGTTTTGGGTAAAATTGAATTTGAGGAAATTTTTTAACAAACATTGTTTTTCCCAAAAAATTCCTCATTTTTATGAAACTTTTCCAAGTTATTGACTTTGAGGATTTAACTTTCGATTTTGATTTAATTCAAAAGTTAAAATTTCGAAGTTCTCGATTTTTAAATTCTGAAATTTTTAATTTCGATTTGAGGATTTAACTTTCAATTTCGATTTAATTCAAAAGTTGAAATTTCGAAGTTGTCGATTTTTATATTCTGATATTTTCAGTTTTGATTTACAGATGTGAATAATTCGAAAATTTTGGATTTTTACGTTCGAATTCGAAAACTTTGCTAGTTTGATTTTTGATTTTCCAAGTTTTTGAATTTAAGAATTTAAATTGTTGAGCTATTCCAGAATTCAAAAATGTGGAATTCGAAATTTTTCAATTTTCGAGTCTCGAAATTTTGGAAAGTTAAATTTGTTCTAGATTAAAAAAGTTCGAATTTTATAAATTTGATTCCTTGCAATGTTGGAATTTTAAGAATTTCGAATTTGGTCGTTTGCCTATTGGAATGTTCAATCCGAAAATTGAATTTCCGAATTTTCATATCTTTGAATTCTGGATTTTTACCATTTAAATTTCAAAATCCGAAAGAATATAAAAATCTAGTTTTTTCGGTTTCGAACTTTTCTGATTATTGAATTCAATTTCAGAAATCTGAATTTTCGATCTCCGAGTTTTGAATTCATTGAATTCACAAATTTTATTTTTGGAGCTATTCGAATTCAGAATTTGAAAATTTTGAACTTTGATATTCTAAAGTTTTATATTTCACATTTTTGAAGCTTGAAAGTGCTCCATTTTCGAAAATATATTAGGTTTTGAGTCTTGAAATTTTTCAAAGTTAAATTTTTTCGAGCTTCGAAAAGTTCGAATTTCACAAATTTGATTTCTTGCAATGTTGGAATTTGAAGAGTTAAGAATTTCCAAAATTTCCAGTTTGAATGTCCAATCTGAAAATAAATTTCCGAATTTTTAGATCTTCGAATTCTGGGATTTCAAAATTCGAATTTCGAAATCAAAAAAATTATAAAAAACCTGTCTTTTCTGTTTTAAACTGTCCAGATTTTCGAATTGAAATTTTTCGAATTCAAATTTTTTCGAGCTTCAAAAAGTTCGAATTTCATCAATTTGATTTCTTGGAATTTCGTAATTCTGAGAATTTGGAATTTTCAAGTTTTCCAATTCGAAAGTCTGATCCGAAAACTTGATTTCCAAATTTTTACATCTTTGAATTCTGGAATTTCAAAATTCAAATTCCAAAATCCGAAAAATTAAAAAAATCTAGTTATTTCTGTTTCGAACATTTCAAATCTCCAAATGATTTCAATTATTAGAATTTCCGATTTATAAGTTTTGAAGTCATTAAATTTTCAAATTTGAAATTTTTGGGGTTATAAAATTTCGTAATTCGAAAATTTCAAATTTGATTATTTCGAAGTTTCATATTTCATATTTTTTAAGCTTGAAGATGTTCAATTTTCGGAAATTTGGAAAGTTTTCATGATTATCGATGAATATCGATAATTATCGAAAAATCTCGATAATAATCGATAATCATCGAGTTACTTTCCATCCCTGCTAAAATCACTAGATTTTCTCGAAGTAAATTCCAAAAAAAAAAAATCTCCGAATTTCTTCACAACCGAAATCAATATGCACACAGTTCCTCCATTTTTTCTCAAAACATCTCCAAAAACCTCAAAAACCCTTTCTCAAAAACAAAACCCCCCAAAAAATCCCGGAAACTCTTGAAGATAAAATAAATATGCAATAATATTCATTAAATCAATAATAAAAAATTATGTATAAAATCGCAGTAAAAAAAATAATAAAAAATAAACATGATAAATAATAATAATAAACATAATAAATAAAATAAGAATCGCAAAGCATCCGGCAATACTACATTCATCCCGCAATCCTAGAAAAGTCGACCTGGAAAAGCTAGAAAGAAAGTTGGCAACAAGTGCAGCCGGCGAACGTTTGAAAGTTTACCCTCCCCCCCCCCTCCCCTCCCCCTTACCCCTCTGACAAAGCTACTGCAATTTTCTTCTTAGCGTCGACCAATATAATCCGAGCCTCCAGTAGGTGGGGAAATGAAAGTCAAATAACTACACTAGACGGCAAAGGTTGCGCTTTTTCAAGCGGTTCCTTTGTTTTCATTTATGCTCCACTTTCGTGCATCCTGCGAATCTGTGATTTATCTCTCGGCATTGAAAGTTGCCGCAATTTCGAATTGACCTCATAAATGATTTGTTTTAGTCATTAGATTAGATATCTGTAGAAGTGTTTTATCATTTTGGGAAATGGGAAGTTTTTTAGGGGTAAAATGAAAATGGAATTAGGAAGAATGGAATTTTTAGACGATTGTTCTTTTGCCGTTTTTTTACGAAATTCGAAAAATTAATTAATTTGTTTCAGAATTTATATTATAAATTTTATGAGTTGTGCAAATTTTGAAATTTTGGGTGGTTTACTTTTTCACGTTGAAAGAATTTTGAGATTCGGAAGATGTTCCGCAGAATTCAGAGGTTTTTGTATCTTTACGAAAATTCGTGGTTTTCTTACATTCTGAATTTTTGAAAAATTTTGGATATTATAGAATGAGAAAATTGAATACTAGAAAATTGAAAATATTGGAAATATTGATAACGATTTGAAGATTAAATGTTAGGAATTATTTCTATGATTTGAAAATATTATGAATATCAGTAATATTTAGAGTATTTTTTTTGTATTTTTCTAACATTTTTAAAATGTTTTGACAAGTCGAAAATTTTTTCTTCTTGAAAAATGTATTATTTACGCAGAGTCGTGTAAATTTGAAAATCTTTAGATAAAAGAATTTGAAAATTATGTGGAATATTAAAAATTGTGAATTTTACAAATTTCTTGGAAAATCAAGTAGTTTTAAAAATGCAGGTACAATTTCACAGTGAAAATTGAGAAAAATTAAGATTAAGAAATATTCACGAAATTCAAAAAACAGTTAATAATTCTCTTTCAAATCCAAATAAATTCTAATTTGTATAGAACATGTTGAAATTCATGTGGAAATAAAAATTGTAAAATAATAAAAATTATCGTAAATTTTCGAATTGCTCAGATATTCGCTCCTTTTTGCAAAATGATACAAATTTTCATTTTCATGCAGAATGAATAAATGTACGGGGAAATAAATATTGTGAAATAATATAATGATTGAAATTTTTTCTTTTATATGCGGAATAGATTAATCTAAGCCAAAATGATCATCGTGAAATGCTGGAAATTATCTGAAAATTGCGAGTTGTTTAACTATTCGTAAAAAAAAGCTTCTCGCAAAGCGTCAAATTTTACATAATTCCGAAAAATCTGTACAAATCGAACAACTTTCTGAATTCCAAAAAATTCCAAGTTCACCAGATGCAAGAAAAAATTGTGCGATATTAAAAATTTTCGAAAAATTAAAAATTGTGTTATCAAAAGATTGATTTTTTCAGAATGTTGCAACATTTCAAATTTTACAAATTACCAAAAATTTTGGAATTCGTACAAAATTTTGAAATTTTTAGAATCTGGGCATAAACGAGAATTCTAAGATATTAAAAATAGTCGAAAAATTACGAATTTTTAAAATATTATCAAATAATTTTTTTTTATGCAGAATTCTGAAATTTTGGGAATCTATGCAAAAATGCAATTTGTAAGGTATTAGAAATCATCGAAAATTTTTGAATCGTTCAAATATTCATGAAAAATATATTTTTCTTCACAATGTTGCAAAATTTAAGAATTTATCGAAATTTCGTAAATTTGCGATCTACAAAAAATTGTACATTTTTTCGGATCCATGCAAAAATCAAGATTGTTTGACATTAAAAATTATAAAATGATGTTAAATTCTTTAAATATTACTATAAAACTGATTTTTTTCAAAATGTTGCAATATTTTAAATAATATCAAAATTCCAAAAAATTAGCAAGAATCTAAGAATTTTCTTATTTTAGAAAAATTTTAAGTTCATCGAATGCAAAAAAGAAAATAATGAAAATTATCGAAAAAATATGAATTGTTCAAATATTACTGGAATATTTTTATTTCTTCAAAATGTTGCAACGTTTAAAATTTTACTGTATTTACGAAAAATTTGCAATTCATAGAAAATTGTGCAATTTTTGGAATTTCGTGCAAAAATGAAAATCGTAAAATATCGAAAAAGATCGAAAAATTGCTGATTGTATAATACTAAAATATTTCTTTTTTCTAAAACGTTGTAAAACTCCAAATTTTACCGAAATTCCGGAACATTCGTGATTTATGCAAAATTTTCAAAAATTTTAAATCTGAAAAAATGAAAGATAATAATAATTAGTAATCGAAAAATTGGGAGTTTGGAATGATATCAATTGAAATTTGAATTGTAAAGAATCGAGTGAATATTCACTAAGGTTTTGCGATAACGGGGAATTAAATTTTTATCAAAGTCCGTTTTTTTTTTTACGTAACTGCAACATTGTACACAAGGGTAAAAAAGTTACATAAAGTGGTTTCTTCTAATCATGGAAATATCGTTAATACGATGATAAGTGGGACACAAGCGTTGATTAGATATTTTTACAGTCTCAAGAATCAAACGATAAAAAAAAAGCAATAGCTGAAACAGTATACATTTTTTCTTGAAAAAAATACAATTATACTGAAAATTATTGAAGTTAATGCGAAAATTACTTGAAATATAAACACTGATTTCGGCCACTGATCAACTTTTATCATATAGTCAAATTTTTTCAAGCTTGCAAAAGTTCAGATTCCATAAATTTGATTTCTTGCTATGTGAGAATTATAAAAATTCGAAATTTTTGTGTTTTTTAATTTTATAATCCAATCCGAAAATCGAATTACTGAATTTTCAGATTTTTTAATTCTGGAATTTGGAAATTCAAATTTCGAAATCCGAAAAATTATGAAATCCGGTTTTTTCCGTTTCGAACATTTCAGAGTTTTTAATTCAATTTCAAAAATCTGAATTTTCGATCTTCGAGTTTTCAAGTCATTAAATTTCCAAATTTAGATTTTTGGAGTTATTAATTTTTAAAATTCTAAAATTCCAAACTTTAATATTCTAAAGCTTCATATTTCATATATTCAAAGCTTGAAAATTTTCCATTCAAAAAAGATTCCATCAAATTGATTTCTTGCAATGCTGGAATTTTGGGAATTTGGCATTTTCAAGTTTTATAATTCAAATGTTCAATCCGAAAATTAAATTACCGAATTTTTAGATCTTCGAATTCTGGAATTATAAAATTTAAACTTCGAAAACCAAAAAATTAAAAAAAATCCAGTTTTTCCTGCTTCGAAAATTTCAGATTTCCGAATTCAATTTCATTAATTTGAATTTTGGATCTTTAAATTTTGGAGTGATTGAATTTCCAAATTTGGATTTTTCGAGCTATTGAATTTCATAATTCAAAAATTTCGTATAATTAATACTCTCAAGTTTCATATTCTACATTTTCGGAACTTGAAAATGTTTAGTTTTCGGAAATTTAGAAAGTTTTTGTGAGAAAGCGATAACTATCGTTAAATATCGATAATAACCGATAATAGTCGATATGTATCAATAACAATTGATAATAGTCGATATGTATCGATAATAATCGGCAATACTCGATATGTATCGATAACAATCGCTGATAATAGATGAATATCGATAATTTTTGATAACTGTCCACACTTCTGGATCATAATCGATAATTATCGATAACAATAGACAAATATCGATAATTTATCAATGATTTTCGATAACAACCCATAATAATCAATAATCTTCGATAATAATTGTTAATTATCGAAAACTACTTTTCCATATTCCACAACTTAAAACACTTCGAACATGTCCAATCCAAAGACCCCCCAAAATTCGCCCAAAACAAATACTTCAACTCTTCGTATATCATCGACATCGTTCAAAAAAATCTCAAAGAACCCCCAACATTCTCGAACTGACCACACACTCATTATTTTCCTCACCTACACTCAACCATCATCACCCAGAATAATGCGATTTCACGCTGTATACGATCACAAGTGCGTTCTCGCGCCCGAGGACAAGGCTTTTCCTCTCCCTTCTTCCGCTATGTCTTGCTGATGTCATCTAGTTACGTCCCTCCATAACCTTCCCCAACGAAACGTCAACTGCAGTTGACCTTCGCTGTATCACGCTATTCCGTAATGAACATTTTCTTGTGCGAATGACTCAAGCGTGACTGATTGCGTTTCTATGCACGCGTTTACCTTCTTCGATCGCGGAAGCTACTCAAAATCGCGATTTATTCCCATGTGTATAAATATACGCGAAACGAAAAAATTCCAGACAAAGTTCGCGCTTGTTCATTCACGTCAGATGAGGCGATTTTTCATTGTTTATTTAGCGAGCGAATAACAAGTCTCTTCCTCGTTTTCGTCAGGGTCGAAAACAAAGATTCATAATCTTCATGACTTATGCATAAGTGGCGATGTAATGTCGCGAATTTTCTGAAGAATGTGGGTAATTGTTGGTAAACGTGGATGATTTGTTTTGGAGATTTTGGTGGTATTTGTGGATGGAAGAATTTGGAGACGTTTGCGGGAGTGAATTTTGGCGAAATTTAGCACCGTTTGGGGGGAAAAAATGATTTTTGCGGAATTTTTGACGAATTTTAGGTTATGTTGGATTTTTTGAATTGATTTTTGCGGAATTGAGAAACATTTTGAGTATATAGCTGATTTTTGCAAAATTTGTTACTATTTTGGAGGGAAATATGATTTTTGCAAAGTTTAGCAACATTTTGCGGAAACAAATTATTTTTGAGGCATTTTTTTGAATTTTTGGTCAAGTTGAACTTTTGAGCTTGATTTTTGCGAAATTTAGTGATATTTTGCGCAATTAACTGATTTTTGCAAACTTTTTCATCATTTTGCGCAAAAATCTGATTTTTGCCAAAAAATTTGGATTCGGAAATTATTGTTGAAAAAAAATTTTCTGAGGATTTTTTCGAATTTTGGGTTAGGTTGGACTTTTTAGCTTGATTTTTGTGAGGATTCTCATCATTTTGGGGGAAAAAATTATTTTTGCGAAATTTTTGACGAATTTTAGGTTAGGTTGGAATTTTTGAGTCGAGTTTTGCGGAATTTATAAATTTTTGCAAAATTTTGCATAAGAAAATTGTCATAAAAAAATTCTATTTATAAAACTTTAATAAAACCAGTTTATATAAAATGCAAATTTTATGAAACTTTTATTCATTTATTCATTTTTTTTATAAACCGACCTCATAAAAATTTTTATAAAACTTTTTATGAGGTTTTTATGAATATTAGGATTACTAGTG
>JAPYZK010006911.1:0-14949 GCA_030522785.1 Platygaster equestris
TTTTCGATTTTTTTATTTTGAATTTTGTTTCGTGACGTCACGACGCGGACAATACTTTTTCCTGTTTTCACGCGCCTGTCGCCTTCTTGTTGAGAGCTCGTCAATTGTCAATTTTCAGAATTTTCAAAACTTGTACTAATCTCTGAAATTGACAGAAATTTTAAATTTCTTGAAATTTTCGGAATAACAACAACTTTCAATATACTTCAAACTTTGAAAATTGTCAAAATTGTTAAAAATCTTGAAATTTTAAAAATATTATTTCAGAAATTATCAAGTTTCACGGAGTGTTGAGAATTTGTAGAATTTTCTTAATTTTAAGAATTATGAAAATACTGGAAATTTTCGGAATATTAAAAACTTTTACAAATGTCTGACATTAGCAAAAAATTTTGAATTCTTGAAATTTTAAAAATTCCAACAACTTCTAAAATACTTAAAATTTCAAAAACTGTCGAAATTGTTGAAAATCTCGAAATGTCAAACAACTAACAAATGATCAGGTTTCTCTGAAACTTTGACACTTGGAAAAATAATTTATTACGTAAGTAATGTAATATTCACATACATTATATATGATCATGATATATAAATAATATAACGAATAATGAAAATGAATAATAATATTATAATCAATAATAATTATGTTAATTACACTGACATCACAGCGTTATTTCGAAGCACCTGTTATCTCCTGCCATTTTTGATTCATTAAAAAAAAAGAAAAAACACGTGTTGATTATTTTTTTATTTTCTAGTTTACATATAAAGTGAATTAAAAAAAAAACTTTTTTGTCACCTTCCCTATTGCGCGAAAAGAAATGAAAAAAGGTACGGGGCGCACTAAATTTGCAAAATAGACACCCGCGGCAACGTCTCAACCAAAAACGTTGTCTCGATCGTTGCTGCGAGTCGCGCCATGCTGTTTTTTCCTGTCTCCACAACAGCTTCCAACCTAAATACCTCAATAAAGAAAAAAAAAAATGCATTTCTCGTCCTTTCAAAGAACAATATAAAAAAAGGGCAAAAAAATAGCAATGCTGTAATGTTGGGAAAATTTTTCGCGCCGCAATCGCGCAATTTTTTAGACGCGCGAAGTTAGCTTTCTGCGGCGCGCGAAAATCACGATTTTTGTCGTATTATACAGATTTTGCCAGTGTCGCCTGACTACCATTGGTCAAATTTAATCGAAATTCAATTCTGAAAATAATGGGTTGAATTGGTGAGAATTGAATTCAAAATTATTATTTGATTTAAACATTTCTGAATTCACGAAACTGAAATTACTATTACGAAAACTCTTCAACTTCAATCATTGCCTTATTTGCAAAATTCAAAAAACAAAAAATCAAAGTTCCAAAATTTCAAAATTTACATTAAAATGTACAGACGACACTGCATTTTGCTGGATTCGCGAACAACAAACCACCAGGAAATTCCTTAGAACTGCACTGGTCGCGACATAAGCACAAATCGCCCATCAACATTCACGTAAATACAATAATTGATCAATAATCTTTGAATTACATCGAGAAGCGACGAATGAGCGAATTTGTGCGGTGCGTTTTTTATGAAATATCTCCAGCGGAAGTTGAGGCGTAAAAAGTGGACAAGCAAAACGAGGGGAAAAAATGTCCACATTTTATGAGCTCGTTCCCCACTGGAGATGTTTCGGTAGATTTGTTGAGATGAGACATACCTTGGCTTCATCGAGTCTTGCTAAAGCTTTCAAAAGATTACCCAGATCGCTGCGTACACAGTACAGATCCTGGAAAAATAGAACGGTGTGAATTAGCTGACTGTTTTGATGTCAGTTTCGTGGTCCGAATAACTACAGGCAGTCATATTCAAAAACTGAGCTGCTACTTCCAAAAAGACTAATTTAGAATTAGTTTCAAAGTGGAATATTGCGTGTTATGAAGTTATACAGGGGGAAACTGAAAAATGTTTGCGAGTAAACGAGCAAAGTAGAATTTCAAGTTGATATTATACATTTTTCAAAATCATGACGAAATATTTAAAATCACTAAATGTTCCAGAATTGTTTAATTTGCGAAATTTTTACATACTTGGAAATTTTTTGGGAGTATCAAAATTTTCATAATTTTTTCGAAATGTTAGAATTTACCGAATTTTCGAAAATCTTAGAATTTCCGAAATCTAAAACATCTTGAAATTTTCAAAATGTCTGAAAATCTTCAGACTTTCGAAGATTTTGTAATTTAAAAAACGTTCCTTGAAATTTTCAAAATTTGCAAGTTTTTAAAAATTGCCGGTATCCTCAGTATGTACATTTTCAATGTGAAAAAATTCGAAATATTCAGGACACATGAAAAAATCAAGAAGATTACAAATTTTCTAAAATTTACGATCACTTCACAGATTTTCAATAGTTTCAGTTTATCTTGCAGAATTTGAAATTTCCTGACATTTCAACCGATTATCCGTAATTTACTAGAATTTATATGAATTTTAAGAAACACTCGAAGATAAGGAAAAGCTACTTATCGTGACATTCAAAGTGCAATAAACTTCAACAGAAAAAAAGGACATAAGATAAAACAATTGAATAATATAAAAAAATGTTCAAAAATTCCATCGATGCGGAACATTTTTCAGAGCTTATCAAAAAGTTAATATAAACATTAATTATCAAAACATAAACATCGCCAATTTTTTTTATTGAACGCCCGAGAGTAATATGTAATTTCGGAGCCCTGCTGAGAATGGAAAAAATAATTAATAACCTGATTGTTGACGTACAGCGTGGGAAAAATACACCAACTCGTGGGAAAAAAGTACTTTTACCACGGGTTGATTCACTTCTCCCACATGTTGGCGAAGGGAAGGTTTACGCCGATGTCGAGGATATTCTGACTCATAAATCACTTGAATGCAGTTCTCAAATTGTTTACTTTTCATTTTTATATTGTTTTCCAACTGCAATACAGCGATTTGTAAACAAAAAAAAAAGAAAAAAAAAACAGAGTCATATTTTGAACGTCAACGCCATCTTGTTTCCAGCGGTAATGGAAACAAGATGGCTGACGAGCGACTCGACATATATCTAAACGTCAAATTCCCCAATTCTAACTTCAAAATTACAAAACTGTGTATTGTTGCAGTATTTTTGTTGTTGTTTACAAAAACGCCAAATACAGTCATAATCAATTCCGAAAAAAATTAAAAGCGACGAAGATGATGATTAGTTTTCAACTCCCGTAAGTATGTAGCAAAGCTCTAAGGGCGATTGATGCGTCAATCAATCAGGTTTTCCATTATTTCGTCTCTTCTCAGCGGGCCCTGAAACCACATATTCTTCGCGGTTGTTAAATTACATATTTTTATTCACTCTAACCTCAAAATTGGTACTTCAAATGTTTTTCTCGGCCATCGTGAAGAAATGTATCGTGTTGCGCACGCAAGCAATTGTCGATTTCGACGAAATGAAGGGTTGCGAAACGAGCCGAAGGCGAGTGCCGCAACCTTTCATATCGTCAAAATCACCAATGCCTGCTTGCACAACAATATAATGTGCGAATATTGGTCGGCGGGTCGAATATTCCACTCGCATGTTACTGCACTTGCTACGCTCGTGCAGCAATTTCCCAATATTTTCTCCTTCTCCCACTAGTTGCACAATATATCATTATTCAAGGCCCGCGAGGAATATGACATTTCGGGGCCCTGCTGAGAGTGGAATAAATAACGAATTATCTGACTGTTGACGTACAGCAAGGGAGAAATACCAAGCCGTGGAAGCAGTAAGTCTAACCCATGGGAGAAGTGAGTACGTCTCCCACGGGCTGGATTTACTTCTGTATAGGTTGGTTGAGGGAACGTTTACGTGAATGTCGGGGTTGTTGTGACTCATGAATCACTTTCACGTCATTCCCAAATTGTTGACTTCTCATTTTATATTGTTTTCCAACAGCAAGATAGCGATTTTTAAAGAAAACAGTCATACTTTGAACGAAAACGCCATCTTGTTTGCAAAGATAATAAAAAACAAGATGGCGGACGAGCGACTCGACATACATCGAAATAGATCTAAACGTCAAAGTCTGTATCCCTGTTTGATTCCCTAACTTCAAAATTACGGAACTCTTGTATTGCTGCAGTATTTTTGTCGTCGTTCACAAAAGTGTTTAAAACAATTATGATCAATCGACGAGTGCGAAAATTCATTTTTTTAACTTCCTGAAGTACACAGCAAGCTCTCAGGGCGACTGTTGCGTCAATCAATCAGGTGATCCATTCTTTCCTCCCCTCTCAGCTGGCCCCGAAATCACATATTCCTCGCGGTTGTTAAATAATAGTATATTGTGCGACAAGTTGTAGAAAGAGGAGATTCCCCGAGCGTGGAGATTTCCTTACGAGCGTGGCGAGTGTGGCAACACGCGAGTGGAATCTCCTCTTTCGACCTATAGTCGCACACAATATTTTATTCAACAACCGCGAGAAATATGTAATTTCATGGCCCTGCTGAGAGGGGAGGGGAGGGGGAATAATGGGTTACCTGATTGATTGACGCAACAATCGCCCTTAGGACTTTGCTACGTACTTTAGGGAGTTGAAAACTAATTACTCTTTCGTTGCTTCGATTTTCATCGGGATTGATCATGACTGTATTCGACACTTTTGTAAATAACAATAAATACATTGCAGCAATGCACAGTTTCGTAATTTTGAGGTTAGGGTTGGGGAGTTTGACGTTTCGATATATGTCGAGTCGCTCGTCCGCCATCTTGTTTCATTATCCGTATGTAAATGGTCGCCAAACTGAGCGTGAGTGAGTAAATATCTATAGGTCGTCAAGATGAGCGTGGGCGAACGAGTTCATCACTCGCATGCCATATGCCAACAATCACGTACCCGATTATTTCATCCACTTTTAGCAGGGCCACGAAATCACAGATTTCTCGTGGGCGTTGAATAAAATATTATGTGAGACTAATAGTCAACGGAGAATTTTCCACTCGCGTGTTACTGCACTCGCTACGCTCGTGCAGCAATTTCCCGCTCATGGAATCTTTTCCTTCTCCCACTAGTCGCACAATATACTATTATTATCAAAATGAGATACCAATGCTGAATTCAATCAAAAGAGATTCAAGACAGTTGTTCCTCCAATATTTCGCTCCATACAAGAAAAATTTCCTACGCAATATTTTGTCGCTAAATCAATAGGTATTCCCTTCGCCCCGACTATGAGCTGTAATAAATCACCGTTCATAAATCAATGATTAGATGCATAAGACGTTCATTTAATTAATGATAACAGTTTCTAATGGAGAGATAACTGTATGATATTGATAATCTTTTTAAAAGCGACAATAAATCATTGCTGGTGAAAAGATGTAAAAAACTTCAATTTTTTTATTCGCTACGCCCTATTGATTTAATAGTACTTCAGAAAAGTCGAATAAAAAAATTCAAAAAGACTTCAGAATACCAAACAGATATTTTTAGCTTTGTACTGAAAATTTGAAATTTTGTTTGTATGACAAAAGTCTAGTTTGGACGGCTTCAATACAAAATCTTCGCAATATTTTTCGCGTGTTGAAAAAAATAATATGTGCAACACGGGCCAATGTGGCCGATTATCGGCCGCAGAATTTCACCCTCCCTCCGCTCAGGCCGAAAACTTCATGCGGCCTCGATTCGGCCACTTTTGGCCCTAGTCACACAATATAATAATTGTGCCCGACTGCATCAGAAATTTATATTTTCGTACTTGCGAGGCGGGCAGAAAAAAGCCGTTTGCGCCGTAGGGCTGAAGATGTCATTTTCTTTATGGAATGGATTTTTCCTGAATTTGGAAATCGCAAACCCTCAAAATCCAAATTTCTGATACGGCAAGAGCACAAAATTATGTGCGTAACTCGGGCGGAAAGAGGTATTGCAGCCTTGATACACAGGTAACTATTGTTTAAAAAAAAGTTCTCAAAAAAGCTAAAAAAAACAGCGTACAGGATTGTATTGAAGAGCCGTGACGTAAGCTTGCACAGCTTGCTCCATGTCGCCAGCAGCTACAAGAGCAGCCGCCAGATTAATGTATCCGTCAATGAAGTCAGGCTTGAGGCGCACGGCGTGCCGGTAATTTTCCAACGCCTCTTGGAGTTGTCCTCGCTCTTTGTACACATTCCCCAAGTTACTATATGCCTCCGCCAGCAATGGACTCTGCTTTATCGCCAGGGTACTGTAATGCGCTGATCTGGAGGGAAGAAATTTCGTTAGTCATAATAAAACTACCTATTTCGGGCCCATGTACAGGGTGGTGGGTTGGGGGTTCTAGCCACCTTCTCCCCCTATCCGCAAAATTTTTGGACTGTACAAAATGAGATTTTTATACGAAACAAAAAATACATCAAATGCACCAGACATGATTTTTAAATTGCAAGTAACATTAGGCAACAAATAATAAATAACAAACGAATAAAAGTTTCTGAAGTCGTAGAATACAAGGGGGCAATGCAGAAGTTTTTTTCAAGTTTCAGTAACAAATGTTGAAATTATCGAAAACTTGTGAGAATTTCAAACGATTGCTACGATTTCCGAGAAATCGCAAGATTCGAAAAAAAAAGTATCAACTCTCTCCTATACGATAATATTAACTGCACTCCACAGTTCTGACATTTACTATGCATTTACTACGAAAGAAAGTATAGGGTGCAGTGCAAAAATCAGAGCACAGACTAACTATAAATTTTCGTTTATCTTGCTTGTACGCAAATGCGGTACTTCACGCGCTTGCGCGTTAGCTGCGACGACGCGTTATGCGCCGTCCAAGATGAAAACTTTGTTTCGCGATTATGAATTCATTTTTGCTGAACTATTGTTTTTATTAGTCAGGAACTATAGAACTATTGCATATTTATCGAAAAATTTCTTCAGAACTGCTGAGTTATGAAAAAGGGGTGCGGGATGAAGTTAGCACCCCTTTTTCGTTTTAAAAAAAAAATGACATTTGCGCTGGAGAACTATTATTGCACCCTTGATAGAACTATAGAACTATGTTTTAAGAACCAAGAACTCTTCTCGAAATTTGGGGTGCTAAAAACTCCAGAAATGACTAAAATAATTTATAATTTCGCTATAATCCAACTTAGAAGGTACAGAAGACACAAAAAACTTTACAAGCCTTAGTTCTACAATTACAATTTATAAAAATCTTCAAAAAAGGTGATAAAATTTCCGAAAGCTCCAGAATTCCTGAATTTTTCAGTAAAATATGGAATGGCATAAAATATACAAACTTACATATAGAAATCGAAAAATTATAGAAAGCGGAACAAAGAAACAAACAACAAAAAGTTTAATTTCTCTAATGTTCAACTCACTTTTCTAGTCGACGACATTGAAAATGAATGGAAGAGAGTAACAAAAGAACGCCTGAATTGTTGGACTCCTGCCGCCACAATTGCATACAGTGTCTCTCAGCGTTTTCATAATCAGCCGCTTGATACTCTCGATGAGCCAGTTCTAAAAGCCCTGAAAATTTTAATGTTCGAATGTTATTCTCCGTAAAAACACATTTCATTGGGTATCAGTTCTGTTTGACAATTTTTGGGGCAAATAATGACGGACTTGTGTCATGTAACGAAAAAAGGTGTAGTCCGGTCAGACTAAAACGATGAAATTCCGAGTTTTAATTGTTTAATACACGCGGAACACCATTGAAAATCAATTGTTGATGAACAAACTGTTGAACGATTATTTAGAAGAAAAACCATTTTTGAACACCTGAATTAATATATTCACTGAAATTAGTTAATCCTCAATCCGTCCACTAATATACATGTAATATAAATCACACATATCAGGCGTGGAATGAGGAAATGGGGTTTGTGGTCTTTTTCATAAGGTTCATTTTCTAACGCCCAAGATTTTTTCATCTCACAAACACACATACAACTCGGGATGATTTATGAAGGTAGGCAGCCTTAATCCTGCTTAATCCCTTAGATAAACAAGTCTCGACGAACACCTTCATGGGTCCGACTGTTTTCGTCAATCAAAATTAAGTTTCTGACGATCTATTGCGAATAATTTTTCCAAAAACGTGTAGCTTAGGTTACCAATAGACGATCACAAAGAGGGTTTTGCGAGATCAGGTTGCATTTTCGAGTAACTAATTTATAAAGTTTCGGAATTTTATTCTTGTGAACTCCACAATTCTTACCCGAAATTCATAATTTAAAAATCATTCAGTAGGTTTTCAGGGTTAAGGAATTCATAACAAAACTCATTTTCACGAAAAAAAAAATTTCTCTATGAGTGGATTTCAAGAAAATCTAGGAATTGTTAGAAATTCATGTATAAAGTATGAAATACCCATTGATATTTGTAATAGCATATATGGAAATTATTCAAAGGAATTATAATCATAAAATGCAGGCGCGCGTAGTGCGGGCATCATGTTTAGTCTCTCAAAATCCTTCATGGGGCATATTTCTGAGGACTTCTAGATTCAAAATATGCACACAAAAAATTCGATTTTTCAAAAGTTCATACGTAGAAGACTCCCTTACATTCCTCAAATTTTCCCAATTCATGCAAAATTGCAGAATTGTTCGAATTTCTTATATTTTCAAAATTGATCGAATTTTACAGATTACCTACATTTTTCACAAATTTTAGAATGTACAGATTCATTTTTCAAAAATTGCAAAATTTTTTAATATCCTTCATTTTCTGAATGTACCCAACTATTTGTACTTTTTAAATTTGCCGATTTTTTCAGATTTCAAAAATTTCTTCAACTTTTTGTATTATTTAACTTTTTTCGAATTTCTGAAATTTTTCGAATTCCTCCCTTATGGACACAATATTCCAGGAATGTACTAGGAATATTTTCGAGAATATTCCTGGTACATCCCTGGAATATTGTATGTCCATAGGGTCGAATTTCGATTTCCAGCAATTATGGAATTTTTTTTCATAATATTATTTTAGGTGAATTCAATTGTAATAGAAAAAATGATAAAAATTATAACCAAACTTCACCCTCGGTTGCCTTTGTTGACTTTCAGCCCTCGTTATGCAAATAGCTAATTCATACTCATTTCTCGCCATCCATAATTTAAAATTTCTAAACAGAACATTTCACGCAATCGTTCATATCGTGTGAATACCTACCATACGTGTGAAAAAAATTATGAACACAAAGCGTATGAACATATTTGCTCACGTCGTGATCAAACCTATGTCAGCGTAATACTTTCATATCGTGTGAATACCAAACAAATGTCATACGTACATATGGCCTTATAAAGCGGTTATGAAGCAATTATGAACACGATGAAAATGAGCATAATCATGCAGGTGTTCATATCGTGTGCACTCAGCCTCACTAAAACTAAGAACGCGTGGCGCCATCTGTACCCATACTTAGAACTGGCATTGCCTTTTTTCACTCATCATGTGTGAGACAATCTATATCAGTGTTCCCATAGTAGTACGATCGGTAGTACTACGAAAAGCTTACGCTTGTCACTTAGTGACGCTTACTGCTTACGGATACAACTCTCACATCGGTTTTATTTGCAAAATAGGGAATGTTCATACATTTCACTTTTGAAATGACGAGCTCCAAGGATTTCTATAAGTTTGAGAAGATTTGAATACATTTATAACAAAAATAACTTATTTTATACAAATGAATACAAAAATCATATCACAACCAACGCTTTGAATTGTAAAATTAATTTTGAAATCGAAGTCTGCAGTAGACATTATGCAAAACATTAAAATAATAAGACATAAGAAATAATTAAAATATATTAATATATAATATATTATGATATATATATAATATTATATATATCTAAAGTATAATATATAAATATATGATAATGAACAGAGAAATAAACATAAGAAATAATTAATTATCATAAGAATTATTAATATGTTGATTAATTGTAATAATTTATTATCGATATATATTAATTATTAATAAGAAATAACCGCGTTTACCTCTCAGTTTACTCTGCATATAAATTCGTATTTACTTGAGGAAACGCGGGACTTAGTTACATGGTTTCAAAAACACCCAAAATGACTACGTTTTGCTACGTTTGTACGTAAGGTGTTAAGTTGGCCATGAACTACAATCCCGTGCGAACACTGACCTATATGCGAAAGCCAATGTATAGTTCATGTCAGAGACTATGCACAGCTGAATGACTGAATCGTACGAAATTTTTCAGATTTCGGATCGCGGCGCGACTATTTTGTTGTTTTTGATATAACAAATCAATTAGATATCATTATTAATTACACTGTATCGCGTAGAAAAATCGAGTGAAGCAAATGGTGTGTTTAAGATGGATGTTTTTCATGTGTACAATCAATAATAGGGGAAAAACGATTTCCAGACCGTCCCAATTCCCGTATGCTTAGGCACAGGCGGGCATTTTTTTTTTTTTTTTTAACTAGTGAGAGGCCAGACTGGGCCTCTTGATTTTAGGCATTTTCTATCACGGGAAAAATCCCATATTAATGTTTTAAACATTAAGTTTTTTCACAGCATGTACTAAAGGAAGGTATATTTTTGTTATTGTTTGATCAATATGACACGTTAAGCTGAAAAAGTGGCATTTATAAATTTTTAATCTTCCGTATGAAAGTGCCATATGCGCCTATGTTTACCAACGAGTGTGAAAGAGACAGTCAACTGTCAAGGGCGGTGCGCGCTGTGTTTACGTCTGCAGTTAACGCAGTTTACGTGCAACATAACCAAACATAACCTAACTTTTAACCAATTTTTTTTTTTTCCAACAGTTTGTAACCCGCGACACTGTAAAACCCTTCGTAGAGCAACACAGGTATATTGTCCTACGATTTTGTAAACAAGTTCGGCGCCACTAACACCATTTTCATTCAAAATAATTAGTAAAACCTACGACTGAGATAACATTTTGAACAAAACTGTCCGCACATTTCGTATTTCGCGGGCTTTCAAAATGGCGCGGCGCATGAGTACTGCTTTGTGCAAAAGGTCTATAATTCTAAGAATTTTCAAGTCATCTAAGAATTCTAAAATATTTTACATTTTACATATTTTCTAAATTTCTCAATTTTTTCCATTTTTTAATATTTCTACATTTGTATAAACTTTCCAACAATTTTTAGAATTTAATACATTCTCTAACATTCTAAAATTTACATCTTTTTCAGAATTTCCAAAATTTTTGAACTTCTTCAAAATAATAATTATTCATTCCATTTGTCAAGTTCTTCAATTACTTTACATTACTGAATTTTTCACAATTCTTAAATTTTCTATAACTGATAAATATTCCAACATTTCGAAATTTGTATAGTTTCCAAATTTCCAAAGCATTTCACAACATTTTTGGAATTTTCAGAATTTGTAGTAGTTTTATAATCCTGAGAATTTCCACTTCTCTAAAAATTCTAAAATACATCCAATTTTCCATATTGCCCAAACTTCTGAAAATTTGAACATTTTTTAATATTCCTAAATTTTCTGAAATTTTGACATTTTCTGACATTTTTAAAATTCAACAAATTTTTCAATATTTCAAAATTTGCATGTTTTTCAGAATTTGAAAAAATTTGCATTCTCTTGATAATGTTGAAATTCTTTGAAATGTTAATGTTTTATGGAGTTTGCCAAATTTTTGGTATTTCTGAATGTATTCAAATTTTACAATTGTTTGAAACCAACACATTTTCCAACATTCCAAAATTCGTATATATTAGAAATTCCAACAAATTTATTTCCTCCAAAAATTATGAATTTCTTCACAATGTCAATTATTCATGAAGTTTTTCCAAATTTCACTTTTTCTGAACTTTTTTTTCTAATTGGTTCTCGGCGCTTAGTGCCCATCAGTGCTATTCGGCATGTATTCAGCAATCCCACCATAACTCCCGCCACGCTTTATTTCTGACTCTCAAATTTCTGGCACTCTGAACGACTTTGGTATTTACCTCGACTTGGGAAATTTATGTCCTAACATCGACCCGCGGGAGAAAACCGTAAAAAACCCCACTGCGAAGTCGTCGGACTGATCGATCGAACCTTTCTGTTGCTACTACCACAGTGTTTCCACTATCAACAGGAGGATTCAATTTTCGCCCTAAAAGCCACCGTGTTTTTGCTCCACTCGAGACTACGCTAGCGGTCACCCATCCAAGTACTTGAATGAGTCACCGCTGCTTGACTTTTACAATCAAACGGCGATCTTGAGTGACCCAACACCACGGGGCCTCTCTAAGAACTCTGAATTTATTGAAAGTTACGATTCTTTGAAATTAACCAATTTTCAGCATTTTGAAATTTTCTGTATTTTCGAAAACATCTCACAAATTTTCAAAATTTTGTAACTTAACATTTGCAGAATTTTCAGTTTGTAATTTTCAAATTATTCAAAAATTGTAAAATGTTTTCAACTTCCAATTTTTTCCGAACTTCCCATATATTTTAGAGTTTTTGATATTTCTGCATTATTTGAAGTATTTAAATTATTTGAAACTTTCCAATTTTCTTAAAATTGTCAACAGTGAATTAGTTTTACAACATTCCAAAATTTGCATATTTTTGAGAATTTCTATTGATTTGCCATTCTCCTAAAATTTCAAACTTTTTCAAAATGTTAATAATTCATGAAGTTTTTTGGAATATTATATTTCTGAAAGTTTTAAAATTTTCAAGTTTTTTAAAATTGATGAATTTCCCAACATTCCAAAATTTTTTATCTTCTCATAAAGATATACCAATTTTTGAAAATTTCATCACATTCTCAGAATTTTCACCATTTGTAATAATTTTCAAATTGTAAGAATTTTCAAATTAACCAAAAATTTTAAAATATTTCCATATTTTCCAAACTTGTCAAATTACTACTTCTTAATTTTATGGAATTGAAAAATTTTCCAACATTTAAACAATATTCCAACATTCAAAAATTTGCATATTTTTCAGAATTTCCAAAATTTTTGAATTCTCTTGAAATCTGGAACTTCTTATTTTCCTCATTTTTTTGAAATTGACCATTTTCCAACATTCTGAAGTTTTCCACATTCTTAAGAAGATTTTAGAAATTCCATAACATTTATGGAATTTTCACAATTTGTAATAGTTTTGAAATTCTCAGAATTTTCAAATGATTAATTTCAGAACATTTACAATTTTCCATATTTTTCAAACTTTATTCATTTATTTAACTAACTTTATTTATTTTTTTTTCATTCTTTATTCCAATGTTATAATTTTTTTTTTTTTGCAATTTTTCAAGAGTTACTATCTTGTGTTACTTGAAATTAATTTTTCATTATATTTACAATCTCATAATTTTTTAAAAATTGAAAATTTCAAACATTTCAGGAATTGACGAAATTTTTCGTGATATTCAATTTCAATACTGCATTTTGAACAGCTCCCTATCAATCGAAAATATCTTATTTTTCGCTTCACCCGGTGTTTCTTTCAGCTCGATTTTTCAAGATTCAAACGTTTTCAAAATCGATTTTTACAAAAAAAAAAAAAAAAACTTGAAAAACTAATCAATGTCAAAAATGACAATTTCGCACATCATTCGGTTATATTTTCCCCAAATCCTGATTTCTTCACCAGGGCAATTATTATCACCTAACGGCGCCATTTTACATTCATCACTTCCAAGGAAATTTCAAGACTTCCAACTTCCAAGAAGGTCGAATGAGAAACACGTACAAAAATATATCTACTCATACGATCGGCAATGTGCGCAAGAGAGAAAATACCAGCCGTATCGATCCACGCCTCGGCACTACACTCCGGTCAAAACATTGCAAAATGGGAGAATCGGTACATTGAAACAATGCCACTCTCACTAGTTTCACTCACCAACTTGTTCCCCGACTTGCTGCATTTTCAGGATAACTCCGGAAGTCTCCGAGCCCGTAGAAAATTGCCTCGAGTTCTGCTGTTGTTTCTGTTGCGGTTGCTGGGTCGGCATTGGTCAGTTTTTTAGGCGTACCGTGCCGAAATCGCGTGCAGTCAATTGACAATTTTCTAACGTTTCACACGGGCGAAAAGCCTGCTTGTAGCCAGGACCGGGAATCTAGCTTCGAGAACAGGGCCTCAACTCTCGATTTACGATTTAGGAACGCATGCACGATTCGATTTTTATATTCACTTTCGCGACATTTTGCAACTGTTTGCAACGCAAGTACGCGGAGCAACACGGATCCCACAGCTCCCATAAGGCATTGTTACATAGACGGTTAGTACCTGGATCTCCGATAGAGGCGCTGTTTCATAGAAGTTCATAATAATTATATGAATTAAATTACCCGAGGAAAAACGATGATTTTTATAAATCAAATTACGATTATTCTTATTATTATTATATTAGCTATTGGCAAGTATTATTCTGTATTAATCCAAACAAGAGTTTCTTTTATACATCAAATAAATAGACGTTACTACGTACGGGTAGTAGATCACCAGAGCTGAAAAATAAAAAAAATCACAAAGAAACATAATATTGCGGATGCAAAATAAAACTTTCAAATAAAAACATACCAGATAAAATTATGCTCATGAATAACTGAAAGTCATGAATGAATTGACAGTTGAATAATCGGGCTCTGAGACTTATCTGATAATTAGGCGACTCGTAGCATGACGTCCTTTCCATGTAACAATTTTTTTTAACAAATTACATAACTCGTCAACATTTTAAAAAACATTTAAACATATTTTGGAAAAGTTAACAACGACAAAATCTGTCAAAATTTCGATATTTCTACTGATTTTCGCGATCGATTGGAGTTTAATCGATTGCAATCGATTATCGCACAAAATATATTGCTCTCTGATATTCGACTGATTGGCTGGGTATCGGACTCGGTTCAGAAAGACACGGTTCAGATTCAAGACAGCTGGCCACGGTTAATTCGTACTCTTGAGTGGCAACTGACCGTGTCAAGTAA
>JAPYZK010006912.1:0-11125 GCA_030522785.1 Platygaster equestris
AAATTACGAGAATTTTACGAATTTCTGACATTTTAAGAAACTTAACAATTTGCAATATTTTCAACATTTCAAGATTTTCAACAATTTTGAGAATTTTAAAAGTTCGAAATATTTGGAGGACTTTGGAAGTTATTGGAATTTTAAGAAGTTCGAAAATTTTGAAATTTTCGTAAATTTCAATATTTGTAAAAGTTCCGAAAATTCTGAAAATTTAAAATATTTTCGTATTTTTTGATTTTACGAAAATTTTACGAATTCTTCACATTTCGAGAAAACTGATAATTTGGAACATTTCGAGACTTTAAATAATTAAGAGAATTTCGGAAGTTTCAAGTATTTTGGTGATTTTTAGAATTCCAGAAATTTTCAGAAATTTCAGAGATTCAAAAAATTTTCAAAAATCTTAAGAATTGAGGCAGTTTTCATAATTCTTAGAATTTGAAAATTTTTACAAGTTTCTAAAATTTCGAGAAACTTTTGTTCAGTTGGAGCATTTTTGATACATTTCAAGATTTCTGATTATTTTGATAAATTCGAAGTTTAGGGGATTTTGGAAATTTTTAAACTTATAGGAATTTTCAAACTTTTTAGAATTTTGAAATTCCAGAAATTTAAGAGATTTGAAAAAGTTTTGAAAATTCTGAAAAGTTACAATACTTCCATAATTACTAAAATTCCGAAAACTCAACGGTTCTATATAGAAATAAACGATCGCGCGCTGCAGGATTTATCTAGCGCTCAACCGGTTATTGCACGTTCAATTGAAATTTAAGATGACACAGAAGCAACTACAGATTTCTGTATACACTCTTATTCTGCAATGCGTCAATTTTTCAATAAATCAGCGAATTATTTAAAATAGATTTGGATACTGTCAAATAATACGTAACTGTGACTATTCTAAGGGCTAGAAGGACTGAAAGATTTCCGTGAAATTCGCAAAAAAATTCTTCTGACGCATTACTTTATCTAACGGACTTGGAATGAAATCGCAAAGTGCTCGAATAAATTGTTCGCGAAATTAGTCAGAACAAAGTCTTGTCCAGTAATTTTGAAGTACGTCATATCAAGTTGTAAGTAGCGAAATAGGTTGTAGAAAAAATGTGTGAAAACGAGTTGATTGGCACGGGTATATACAACAATAACAATAAGTTGAGAGAGAGTGAATGTAATCGATCGATCGATCGATAATAGTAAATGCGAATGAGAGAGTGATAAGAGTAAATAAATTACCTGTGTCTGGAGGCGCGTGAGACCACGGATCCAAAGGATCTGCCCGGCGCGTGGCTTTTTATCCGAATCGGGGTCGTACTTATCGTCGCCCAGATTCATGGCGCTCATATCGTCCGGCTGTCCGCGGCCCCATCTGTTTTTAAACAACATTAAACCACATCTGCATCACTTTTCCGCCGCCATTTCGTCCTTTTTTCCCTCCTCCTCCTCCTCCTCCTGCCGCCGGAGAATTTTTCTCTTCCCGGCCCAATCGCATCGAGTAGAGTCGCTCACTTCACTCTTCCCCCTCATCGTAGACTTCACGCCTCATCGCCATTTTTTCTTTTCTCTCTTTTTAATTAATATCCTCGTGGTGCCCGACAACATTCATTGCGCATTTTCATGCACCACCCCGCAACATTAATCGATTCATTTGTATATCATTTATATTAATGCGAATGAGAGGGTCTAATTTTCGAGGGGCCAGCTATTCATTTATGCACGTATATACACGGGGAACGTTTTAATCAATATCGTAAGATGGCGCGTACGTGAGGTAGAGATCGGGTCAACTTGGGATTTCCATGAGCGCGAGCGTGAGTCGACAAATGAGAAGAATGATGGTGTGCGCTTTTTTTATATTTTTTCTTTTCTTTTTTTTGTTTCTTAGTGCCGTTAAAAGATGGTTCAACTCTTCCAACAGTGTCCCAAAATGGCCGAGTCATGGCAACAAAATCACCACTTTTTCGATTTTCGCTCATGGTGTCAATGTGTTGCAAAATAAAATCAATCTTGTAATGATTTTACTGTATTTACTTATGAAAGGCGAGTTTCACGCAAGTTTTTTTTAATATGATCAGTGGCGGATCTAGGATTCAATCCTGGGTCAATTCAAATCATATTTGAAAAAAGAAGAAGGGTTGAAAAATTACACTTCCGGATTCCAGAATTTGTACCTATAATCCAGAGTCCTATAATCCAGAGAGATTCGGAGTTTGAATTTTGAAATGAAGATAATTTAGAATCTCGATGAATCTTATATTTTTTTATGATGTAACATTCGATACATAATTATAATTAATTCGAATTTTAAAAATTCCACAATAAAACATATTTCAAGTTGGAAAACTTTTCAATCTGTTTTCGAAGATTAGAAAATTCCGTAAAAATGAATATTCAAAATTATGTTCATAATACATAATTATATTCAAAATCCGAAAAATTCCATTTCTGATTGAAATAAACTCCTGGTTGTCTTAGAAATTTAGATTTTTGCGAGTTTTGGATCCCCCTGAATCCGCCACTGAATATGATGAAAAAACCGACATTTTGCCACGTTTCTCTTGATTTTCAGACACTCGAGGTTTTTTAAACTTTTTCCGGATAGATATTCCGATGAACCATATGAAATCTCATAACAGCACTTTTTTCAATTCAAATGAAAATGGCTTCAAATCAAACTACATCGTACGAGTGATGCTCTAAAAATTACTCCACACTGCACATGTATCTCTCGGTATGTGCAACAATTTTTCAACATTGTTTGGTCATTCAACGTTTCAAATACACTGCAATTATTTTATTTTTCGTATTTTTGTACGAGTTTCTTGAAAATTCCCAAAATTGTCGTCTCACCTACTCGAAACAACTTTCAGACTTGGCCGGGTCATCTGTTCCAATATTTCTTTGAATATAATGTGTAATATTTCTTTTTCTTTCAAGTTCGAAAGTGACTCGGAACAATGACAGAATTTTCCAAATTCTTTAAACACATTGAATGATTATCCAAAACCACTTCGAGATTTACAAGAAAATATTCTTTTGGCTCGAAATAATTCTTGAACTTGTAAAAATTTCTGCAGTATCATTTGGAGCAAATGTCAAACGAACACATAGAAAAGTAATGAAAAAAGGTTTTCTCTTAAAATACAATGACCAGTCTGTTTTTTTAGAAAATGATGAGAAAATTTTGGATCCGAGTAGGTAATAAGCATGAGAATAATCCAAGCTTTTTTCTATGAGAATTTACCGAAAGTCGTACAAAAATTTCATCATTATTTTTAAATTGAAGAAAATTTCCCAAGCTGAAAAGACAAAGATTTGCTAATTCTGAATTCTTGGAATAATATCTTTGTTTTTGCCTGTTGAATGTAAGTGAAAATGAACGTAGAATGACTCAAATCCTGAAAAATGTGGAAATAATTTTTAGAAAAGAGGACAATATTTCAGGTAGGAGAGAGGAAAAAAGAGACGAAGGAAAATATGAAGAAAAGTTGGAAAAGATGATGAATAGGAAAAAGGTCGTAGTAGTAGTAGTAGAATAGTAATAGAATAATCGTCGAATTTTTCGAATCACATGAAGCAGAAAATATTCGCTACAAAACATCGAAAACGAAGTAAATTATGCAAGAGTGAAAACAGACGAAATCATTGAGTAATATATACAAAAATGATTTGTTTCACGTACCAATCACACTTCTAATCATTCTAATAATGCAAAACTAAACAACATGGAAATTGACGTACCTAAAACTGTATTCGTTCACGTTTGTAACAAAAAAAGGAATTATCGGAATTTAGTCATTTTGGATATTTTGGGGTATGTTAAAGCGAGTGCTTGATTGGAATTTGGAATTTGAATAAACGGTGAGGAATGTTTGGAAAAATCAGTTATTTTTCGAATTTGGGCGATCTACTTTTAGATTGCGTAGGTTTAATTAAAAAAGGTAGCTAGAGGTAGGAAAAAGAGATTCTCAACATCGAGTTATTCCAAGAGTTGGATTATAGTGTAAAATACATGTGACGAATTCTTTTCTTGTTATTGTTGTTGTTAAAGAAAGTATTATGATGTATGTAAGTTGTGTTAGTAACTATTAGTCACAAAAATGGCAAAACCTCTTCAAAGTATTTGAGTTCTCTATTCAAGCATATTTGAGAGATCGAGAAAGTATTCCCCAAATTAATATCGTAATTGCTGAATTTGAAGAATTTAAGAATTACACATTCATTTCACTACAAAAAATATAAAAGTTATTACTTTTCATTTCAGATTTCAAGTTCACTCAGTGAATATAAAAAATTTCAACTCTTAAAAAACACGTTAAATTCCAAGTCTGTTTACACTTTTGGTCAAAGCAGAGATTATTATTCGTTTGTTAGTAAATATTAGCGACGAACATGGCAAAATCGAAAACCTGCAATTTTCTATACTTGTCCATAAAAGGAATTTTTCAATTTCGGGCAATATTGATTTTGCAAGTTTTGACATTTTAAAGCTTATAAGTTTCCAATTTTTCAAATTTCGATTGTTTTTGAGTTTCGAAAATATTGATAGTTTCAATAATATCATACTATACAACTTGTAAAGACTTAGCTAATACGCAAGTTCCAAATTTGCAAGTCAATTGGTTAAAAACTGTGTAAATTTGTAAGTTTTTGGTCCGTCTGGAACATGTTTCATTTCACGTTGAGCTAATTTGGATATTCCGTACTTGATTCGAAAATGAATGACATCTAGTAAAAAGTAACCTCGAACAAAACCAAACTACGTTTGGTAATGAATGAGATTTTTGAGAAATGTAAAAATTGTGAAAAGTAGTTTGAAAGTAACATTCTGAAACGAAAAATGTAAAAAAGAAAATTCGAATAGGCAATGTGCAAAATTGACAACGGAAAATGGAAATTTCGTCAAAGTGAAGCTTTTGAGCAAACTTGACTCGTCGGCAAAATGCTTGAAAATTGAAGTGGGTGACAGTTTGCGGAATAAAGGAGGTGGAAAATGCAAAATGACCGTGGGAAAAATTCGGGAATGATACATACATACGGGAGAAGAATCGGAATAATATTGTTGTATGTTCAAAGAATTCGGGACGTGCTGGGTAAAGGATCGGAATCTTGGATTTGTAGGTTTTCTCGAGTTTGCCGAGGTCGACTGCACTTCAACCGAACAAAGTATCGGCATTTCAAGCCAAGCTTCTTCCATCTACGAAACAGCATATTATCTATCATACGCCCCAATGACGAAAGACGAATGACGAATGATAACATGAATTTTACTCTACTACTCCACTTCATATCAATTTATCCAAACGAAAAGACAATAATAATTATGAAAAGCAAAACTCTCCCCAAATGCATCACTACTCCAAAAAAAAGGTCTAACGATTACGAATTTTAATCGGTACTTACTTTGTCGAAATTAAAAATTTGTCATTATCGGTTGGAAAGAAAAGTAATTTCGATCGTGTTTGCGATCGAAGAAGAAATATCGATTTTAGGTCATGCACAAAATGCACGATTGTCTCGCATGAAATAATGGTGACATTTTTTCACGGCTTGGCATTTTGTACGGGTTTTTATGTTAAAGACAATCGCACATTTTTAATTGTAATTGCTAGTTATTCATTTCGTAAGGTGTGTGTTATCTTGGTCATCGTTGATAAGAATAATCAATCAATTGTTAGCATGCAAAGGCTACTGCATTCACAAAATGTTAGACATAAGATCGTCACATGTATAAATATCGAAACTATTTTTTTTTCTACTCAAAAATTTTGCTACCAATTATTGATGCTCAAGAGGATTTTTTTTCAGCATGAGGGTTTGTGAAATTTTTAAGAATGCACGAGTGAAGAATAGAAATAATTGTTCGGCGTTCAGTGATGTACATCAATTACAAATACTTTTTTTTTTCAAAGAATCGAGATGAACTGCTGTAAACTTTCATTTCTCTCAAAATTCTTTTCAAATTTTCCGAATTTCCGAAACTTCCGAAACTCTAGAACTCTATGATTGTACGAAATTCCAGAACTTGAAAAATTTGCGAACTTTCAGAATTTCAATACTCGAAAAAATCCAAAATTCGACTTAAAAACTTGCAAATTTTCAAGCTAAATAATTCACATATTCTCAGAAATTTCCATAATCCCAAAATTTTTGAAACTTCAGAACTTGATAGTTAATAAAAATTTTAATACTTACAAAGTTTCTAAAGCCTCAAAAGTAAAAAAAATCGAAAAATTCCGGAATTTCACATCTTGAAAACTTTGAAATTTTTTGAAATTCTCACAAAATTGGAAATTCGAAAACTTGCAAACTTCAGAACTGGAAAATGAGTAACAGGTATTTTTTGAAAAATTTACGTTTTTGAATTAGAATTTTAACTAATTTTGTAATCAAAAACTGTTATTATATTTAATAAATTTCGTATAATTCGATAGTTCGAAATTATACGAATTATCGAATTCCCATACTTTTGAGCTTTGGAGAGTTTTCGAATTGATTTGGAATTTTCGAATTATTCAACTGCTGAATGTGAATTGACAGATTTCCGATTAGATGAATACATTTAACGATTCTACGCAATAACCGGTTGCGCGTGATATAGAATTTCTCGAGCGCACAACCGGTTATTGAATCGAACTGTTAAATTTTGAGATCTAAATAATTATCCAGTTCAGACGTTTTCTCGGTTCCGTCAAAATCTAGACATGCTCACGTTTACCAATTTCAGTTTTGGATCCAATTTACAAGTGGAAGCAATGCCAATTCCCCCAAAAATTATTACATACTACTAACGAAATTTCACAACTTTCCTATTCTCCACCTTTCAATTACCTAAAAATTCCACAATAAAACCTCGAAACATGAAAAATGCTGAAAATATTGTCGGCATTCAAAATACTCAGTGTCGAAAAAACTGAGTCAGAAAAAACCGAATCAAACACAAACGAGAACAAAACAAAAATTGCACTAAAAATATGAGACCTAGGTACGACAATCAAGAGATTCGTCATTTTCCAGAATGTCCGAAAAAATCGATCAAACTGAAAGTGGATTATTCCCTTGAAGGTGGAAAGATTGGAAAGTTTGGACGAAAAAGGAGTAGAATGCAGGCAGGTGCATTGAAGAAAAAAGAAAAAAAAAAAAAAAGTGTGGAAAAAGGAAGTCACAGAGTAATTTGTACCTCGAGTTTGAAGCGTTGTTTCTATAAAAGTATCGTTCAAAAAATGTGGATGCGAATAGTGTGAAAAAACTTACGAGAGGATTTTGGGGATTTTGCGCGTAGGAATCGTCGTGACTATTTGGCCCCATAGCAGCGTCCCGATTCCGAAGAACAAGCACCACATCCACTGGTCCAATGATAGAGCTTTTGTGCTGAACGCCATTTTACCGTACTGAATAATAAGCACCTTGAAAACAAACATTTTGCCACATTTCAATCACGTGTCTCAATTCTGCCAACTTTCGTGTTGGAAAAGACAGTGCTTCTTGGCGGAGTTGAATGAAAACAACTGATGTCAGTGAAAATGATGAAAATCATCGAGCAATTGGTTGGCGGCGACTTACTTGTGATACACAAGTTCCTATCCAAATCGTATAGAAGATGGGATTGGTGAATATTCCCTGGAAGACATTTCGCTGACCATGAATTTTCCTCGCGTTGAATTCGTTGAAGAGGGTCATCATGACGAAAGTGTTGAAGATGACGGTGAAGTGTTGGGTGGGCCCACCTCCGGGCTGACCCCGTCCAGTCTCTATGTCGAGCATCTTGTCGCCTAATCACCAAAATCACCCAAAACATCACACTCAACTGACTCGACACTTCTTTTTCATTCATTTTTTATCTCCACTGACTGATTTCATTTCAATTCGTCCGAACTATACAGGTCGATATTTTATTGTTCTCCCTAACTCACTTATATCTTTCCCGAAACGATTTGATTAGACATGTATTTTTTGTTTTTGAAAAAAAAAAAAAAAAAAAAATTTCCTCTGTTTTTTTTTTTTTTTTCTTTTTTCCTTTCTAAGCATTTTCGTTCAGCCTGTCAAAACCGATTTTTCAGGTTACTCTTCTTCGAAAACTTCATTACTCTACCAAAATTGACCGTTTGCGACGATTCTGGTCTTAAAATACTCGTAATGGATTGAAATTTACTAGTATTATGGAAAATCTCAGTTTTCGACGTGGTTGATGAAGTTACTCACTAAATACTAGTAAATTTCAATTCATTACGAGTATTTTAAGACCAGAATCGCCGCAAACGGTCAATTTTTTATAGAGTAATAAAGTTTTAAGAAAAAAAGTGTCCTCGAGTAACCTGAAAAATCGATTTTGACAGGCTAAACGAAAATGCTTATAAATCGCGAGAAAAAATTTTTTTTTTTTGAAAAAACAAGAAATACATGTCTAATCAAATCGTTTCGGAAAAGATATGCGTGAGTTAGGGAGAACAATAAAATATCGACCTGTATAGCCCGGTCGAATTGAGATGGAATCAGTCCACTTCTGATTCAAGATTAAAAATTCATTGCTATATCAAGATGTACTACGTGTACTGTCAGCCTTTTCGGGGTCCACCAGATCTTACGAAATCTTGAATGCCGGTAGGATTATTACAAATCGTACGTAACAAAAATAATACATCTCGAAAAATTTCAAGCGTTCTCAGCGATTAAGGACGATTTACGAGTATTTTTTAAAACTCACGTCAATTTTCAAAATATTTTCCAAATTATTCACAATCTCGAATAGCTTCGAAATTGTTAGGGATTGACGATGAATTCCAGAAAGTCGTCGATACTGAATAATTGTAGCAGGCTGCTTTCCCAAGTTTTTCAATACTTTCAATCATATGCGAGAAATAATGTATAACTCCAAGGAATTGAGGGGGGTAATGTATCGTCGGCCGGCAAAAAAGACTCACCGAGGAAGAGAAGCATGAAAATGACGAACAACTGGTAGACCGCCTGGCCCAGGATGTTTTTCATCATGGTTCTCGAAATGAGCGGCTTCGTGCGCCCGTAAGGCTTCCTCAGGAGGAGGTCCGGCGTTGGCATCTCCGTCGCCAGCGCCAGCGACGCCAAGGTGTCCATTATCAAGTTTACCTACAGCAGCAGCAGCAGCAGCAACAACAGACAATTCCAATCAAACGATAAGCATTTCAAGAAAAATCCACGTTTTTCGATGTTCCCAGTCAACTTGATTAAATCATTCAATTTTTTGGTAATTAGCATGTTGTTTGTAAGGAAAAAATCTACCGAGCCGGAAATCAAACCCAGGACCTCCCAATTTCATGTCGGATGCTCTAACCAACTGAGGTACTTCGGATTGATGATTCACTCGCAGAAAATATTTCACTTCAAGTTTGAAGTTACATTTCTCTAACAAGAGACTGACATTATCACGAACGTTTTTATCGGTCTACATTCAACTCGGTCAGATTTTCTATACATAAATAAGATGAGCATTTCATCACCCAAAAGCTAACCTTGCCCGCAATAGCGCGGAAACGATCGAGCCCCGCTTGATCCCCTCGGTAATCGTAAATCTTTCGGATTAATACTATGAATTAGCAATAAAGAAAGGTTGCGTACCCAAAGCATCTGCACGGCTTTGAGGGGCGAGTCCTGGATCGCGCAGGCCCCGATGAAAGCGACGATCACGGCGACGACGTTGACGGTCAGTTGGAATTGCAAAAATTTCGCTATACTATCGTAGACGTTACGTCCCCACATGACGGCCTTGACGATCGACGAGAAATTGTCGTCCGTCAAAATGATGTCGGAGGCTTCTTTGGCGACGTCGGTGCCGGCTATGCCCATCGCGAAACCGACGTCCGCCTTTTTCAGGGCGGGCCCGTCGTTCGTACCGTCGCCCGTCACGGCCACCACTTCCCTGCAAACACGTTGTTTTCACCCTTCAACTCTATCCTCCCTTTATTCAACCATTCATATTATTCGTCTACTGCTCCAAGACAATTAACAAATACATCATGATCATCATCATCAACTGCGCTTTACACAGCTTTTATACTATTCTGGAGTTGTCATTTTTGGATTTCTATTCATTCTCACACGTCTGTGAATTTCTAAACTCGAAATTTCGGAAAAATAGCCCGCTGCTGCTAAACTGATCTGTAGCACCCAAGTTTACTGACTGGGTGTTTTTTTTATTTCTCCTATCGACTCGTCTACTCTTTCCAAATAAAATGAGCTTTCAAAGTGTAAAAAAATTGAAACTGGGCTTGCCATAGAAAAAAAGGGATTCCAAATGCTGTATATTCTATGGATTTAGCACTCTGCATTATTTGTAGATTCGTAGAGCGGATTTTTACGAGTTGCCGGGGATTCACGCGAGATTGTAAAAAGCGGCGAAGAATAGTGAATGTGAAATTGAAGATGAAGGGCAAAAAAAGCGGGCGACCGACCTCGAAGCGGAGGATTTGCTGTCGATGATGCCCTTGACCAAGGTGTACTTGTCCGTGGGTGAAGATCGCGCGAGGACGCGAAGCTTCGGCCAGACTTTGTCGAGTAGGTGCTGTTGTACTTCGCCGTTGCTGTCGCGGATCCGCCTGTTGAATTCCTTGCCCTCCAAAATGAGGAAGTCCTCGCTGGGCTTGAAGATGCCGCACTTTATGGCGATGGACCTGGCGGTGTTGACGTTGTCACCCGTCACCATGCGCACTGTGATGCCCGCTTTCTGGCATTTCCTTATGGCCTCCGGGACCTGTTGTTGCAATTTGCAATAATTTGTCAAATCGACATAATAATAATTACAATATTATTATGTCATTTTGTCTACTAGAGTCTCGCGCCAACCAAGTCAGAGAAAGAGATTGATTGATTGATAATTTTATTCGGCTCTAGACCAGAGTCCTTATGGCGAATCTGCATGAGTACATTTACCACTACAGCTCTATGTATACGTACTATCTACAAAAATAGATATTAAGTATGAAGTACCGCTCATGATAGCTGACTATAACTACTTGCTTATAAGGCTAACGTAAAAGAATAACTAAGATTACACACATATGTGGCTGAACTTATATTCAACTCGATTTACACTAGATGGAGTTATTTTCTTTCGTAACACATAATTGTAAACCTCAACCGAAAGTAATTGCTGTTT
>JAPYZK010006913.1:0-15402 GCA_030522785.1 Platygaster equestris
AGAATCCTTACATTTCAAAAATATCCAAGATTGTCAGAATATTCAAAATTCCCAAAATTTGTAATTTCAAAAATTTCCCGAAATCGTGGAAATTTTCAGTATTTTTGGAATGATCGAAATTTCCTTAATTCCTGCATTTTTTTTATATTCTTCCAATTGTGTAAATTTCCAAAATACCTAGAATTTTGAAAATTTCCAACATTCCTGAAATTTAGTTTTCAACATTTTCGGAATTCTTTGAATTTGAAAACGTTTTGAATGGATGAAAAAGTACGGAATTTCAACTAGTTTTTAAACTGTCAACATTTCCCAAATTTTGTAAGTATTGAAATTTTCTAAAATTTAAAATCATCACATTTCAAAAAAATCCAAAATTTTCAGAATTTTCAGAATCTCTAACATTTTTAGTTTCGAAAATTTTCCGAAATCGCGGAATTTTTCAGTATTTTTAGAGTGAAAGAGATTCAAAATTCCTGGCTTTTTTATAATTCTAGAATTTTGTATATTTACAAAATCCTCAAAATTTCGAACTTTTTTAACATTTCTAGAATTTCCAGAAATTTCAAAATTCCCGTAATTTTCGAAATTTTCAATATTTTGCAATTCTCTCCAAAATTTTCAACATTCTCGAAATTGACAGTTTATTTCAATTTTTAAACACTGAGTTGCGTTAAATGAAATCAGATGTGAAAATAAAAATAAAATTTATACAAAAATCACCCACATTTTCAAAATGTTCGAAAATACCCCAAAAACATGCACAAATTCTCATCAAAATTCTCCTCAGAAGCCAAGAATTTCACATCTTCTTGAATTAAAAACCCTAAATTATCCAAATTTTCGTTAAAATAAACGATGTCACAAAACTCCTCCAAAAATTTTAAAATTCACTAAAATACCCTAAAAACACGCACAAACTCTCGTCACAATTCTCCTCAAAAGCGAAAAATATCACATTCCCTTAAATAAAAAATTCTTGATTATTCAAATTTTTGTTAAACGAACTATATCACGAAAATCCTCCAAAAATCCACAAAAGTTTCAAAGTTCACTAAAATACCCCCGAAACATGCCAAAAATTTTACATTTTCTGAAAACAAAACTCCTAAATCCTCCAAATTTTCGTAAAAATAAACTATGTCGTGAAACTTATCCGAAAATCTCCGAAAATTTTGAAATTCACTAAAATACCCCAAAATCGTGCACAAATTCTCGTCGAAATTCTCCTCAAAAGCCAAAAATCTGAAATTTCCTGAAATTGGAAATCCTACATATATTCTCTAAATTTTCGTAAAAATAAACGATGTCACAGAACTCCTCCATAATTTCAAAATTCACTAAAATACCCTTAAGTCATGCACAAATTTTCATCAAAAATTTCCTCAAAAGCCGGATATCTCACATTTTCTTGAACAAAAAATTTTGAATTCTTCAAATTGTCGTAAGAATGAACGATGTCACGAAATTCCTCCAAAAATTTTAAAATTCACCAAAACACCCCAAACATGTGCAAACTCTCCTCCAAAATCTCCAAAACCCCCCCACCCGTGCCAACCCCCCCCCCAAAACCCCCCAAACCCACCCAAACCCCCCCCCCCCCCCCCCCCCAAGAAATAAAAAAACTCACTTTGAAATCTGGTACAAAAAACAGTCCGCTCGGCTCTGCAGGTCCTTCTGGTTCATGTCCAACAGAGCGGCTTCTTCGGATGACGGAATGTACTTCAATAATTGCTCAATCATGTCGATATGCAAAATATTCTGCTGGTCCATCGACAGTATCGTCCTGGTGATGTCGTTGTCCGAGAGTTTCAATTTCGAGAGCAGAATCGTGCAGTTCTGGGCCCTTCTGGAGTCTATGACCGACATGGTCTTTTTGTTTTTGCCGAGGTTTCTCAGATCCTCGATGGATCCTTCCATGGGCGCGCCGTTTTTTTGGTACGCGCAGAAAATTTTGTCGATCGACTCCAAATCCATGACGTTGTAAATTTTGGAGTCGTCGAGCTCGGGCCAAATCGTGCCCTGCAGTTTTTGCTCGGGGATTTTCGACCAGTTAAAGGATTTCAGGGGGTTGCTGGGTTGAGGGACGTTTTTTTTCATTTCCATCTGTAAGGGAAATTTTTAGGGGGGTGGGGGATGAATTTTTGGATCTTTCAAATGGTTTCGAATTCTGAATGGGAAAATTTTAAAATTTTGACAAAGTATGAGAATTCGCCGACATTTTCGGAACTAGTAAAAATATCGGGAATAGATGATTTTCTGGAAGCTTTAAATTTATGGGATTCAGTAATTTTGGCATATATACAGAAGTTTTAAGATTATCAAAATTTTGGGATTTTTCGATACACGGTGTCAAAATTGTAGAATTTTGGGTATTTTTGATATTGCCGAACTTTTTACAGCTTTGGAAATTTTTTTATACCTACTGTCGAAATTTTGAGAATCTTCGAAATTTCGAGATTTATAAAGTTCCTCGGAATTTTTGGAATTTCCGAGCTTTTCGAAGTTTTCAAAAATCGCAAAATTTACAAGTTTTGGAAATGTTGATACATGAAAAATTTTCGGAATTATGAAAACTTACAAATATTTCCGAATTGACAAAACTTTGAAAATTCACAGAATTTTCAAAAATTGTTTAAATCTCCAAAATTTCGGAAGTGATTACAATTTTCGTAAGTCTTGAAATTTCAAAACTTCTCGAAATTTGAAATTGTGGTATTTTTTTAGAATAATGAAAATTCTCTCAAACTGTGAGATGATAACAATATTCTAATTTCAAAAAATCTCTTCTAAATTCATACAGTTTAGGAGACTTTCACAATTCTAAAAATTTTAGAGCATACTTAGAATTTTCAAAAATTTGCGTAAATCTAGACATTTACAATGAATAAAATTTTTAGAAATCTCAAAATTTGAAAAATTCTGATAATGTATAAAATTCTCGATATTCTCAAAATGCATAGAATTTTGAAATTTTCGCAAATTCTCAACTTTTCCACAATTTTTGAACTTGTCGATATATTCAAAATTTTTTAAATCTCAAAAATTATCGAAATTTGAGAAATCTCGAAAATTTAATCATCAAAATTACATAGATTCTAAAAATTATCAAAATTCACACAATTTCCGAAACTTTCGCAGTTCTTAAAATTTCAAATATTCATTGAAGAATATCAAAAACATTTATTAAATTGAGAAATCAAATAATAATTTGAATTTCCAGAATTCCCATTTTTAAAATTTCTGACAATTCGAAAACTCAACATTCTTAAAATTCTCAAAACTTCAGCAAATTATAAACTCATCGAAATATACACAATTTTCAAAGTTTTCGAAAATAATGGATCAAATCATAAAAATTTTCGGAATTTCGGGAATGTTGAATTTCCAAACCTCCAAGTCATTTTTCCTCATATTTTAAGTACTCGATTTTGTATTTCAAGTTCGTCTAAGTTCAGAACAGTTCAAAGACACATTTTTGTCGAAAAAAAACGCTCTGATTTGAATTTAATCATCGAATGTTCATTCTACGATCACCAAAATCACGAAAAAAACGTCCAGAACCCTCACTTTCATCGGCGGCGGCGCAGCCGGCATCAAGCATGGCGGCGGCGGCGGCACGCACGGCGGCGGCGGCGGTGGCGGCGGTTTCGGTTTCGCCTCCACTTGCTCCAGAACTTCGTCCTCGACAAGTTTTATCGTCGCTTTCGCGTCGTCTGGAAGACTCCCCGAAGCTATCAACTGCTCCAAACGTTTTCTCTCCGACTTTTCATTGTTCACCTGACGCGAAATCGCCTCTAAATTGTTCTCCAGTTCCGAAATCCGCTGTTTCGTCTCGATATGAAGAGAAGTTTCCTTTTCCAGACGTTCTTTCACTCTCGACAAACTGGCTTCGATGTCTTCCTAAAAATTCACAAATTTTTACAAATTGAAAAAAATGCCGATTTTTGCAAATTTTCGGACTTTTCGCGAAAATCGAAACAAATTGACGTCCCTTCACTCTCGACTAACTCGCTTCGATGTCCTCCTAAAAATTCACAAATTCTCACAAATTTCTGATCAACTGCCCATTTTTGCGAAATTTCGGACTTTTCGCAAAAGTCGGAAAAATTCGGAGAACCTAAAAAATCGTTCTTATTTTTTCGGGAATGCTGAAGGTTGAAAAATAATCAATATTTTGGCGAAATTTGCACGAATTTACGAAAAAATGAGAGTGTTTTCGTACCTTCTTTTTGTATGTTGAATTATACATTTTTGAACATACGATTGATAAGAAAAAAAAAAAAGAATTTTGAAATGGCAAAATATTTACTTTTTCCTGAGTTCGGAGATCAATTTCCTGTTCCTTTTTAGCCAGAGCTGTGGATAATTCAGTGTTTTCTCGTTCCAATTCCTCGGCTCTTTTCCTGGCGGCGACTAATTCTTCTTCTTTCGCGAGAAGATGGACTATTTTTTTGACGTCGATGTCGATTGGTGCAACGTCGGGGTTTGTCGGTTTTGGGGAGTCGTTTTCTTCGGTCTGTAGGACAATTTGCTGGACTATTCGGTCGAAAAGAAGCCAGTGTTGGGGGTGGGAGCCATAGTCTACTGTAATTACAGAAGTTTCATCACTTTTTTATTGTTTATCAACTGTCAACAAACGTCCCGAAATTTCAGCGAACAAAAAAGTGCTAAATCTCAACTTACCAGGAAGTAAAAAAAGTTATCCATATTTTATTATGATAAAAATTGATATATTATTAATGAATATAATTCAAAAAATGGTAATCAATATACTTTCCTATCTCATATAATATCCAAAAATTGTTAGCGCAGAAAACTTCAACACTGAAGATTTGGAAATTTCAGAAATACAGAGCTTGTGAATTCTGGAGTCATTACGTCTTGGCTACGCCATTGTTTTTCAGTGTTTTGATGATTGTTTTCAACATTCATCAGTAAAATCACGAACAATGATTCTATTATTGCCTGAATTCCAACCTCGAGACTTTTACAAATCGCACCTGACATATCAAAAATAAATATATTATAAATCACTTCGATAGATTCGAACTCGTGAATCTGAATCAAAACAATAAAACATTTAAGCAATTGACAACAAATTTCGACCTGTTCCATATAGCTGACTCGACAGAATGAGAATTGGAAGTCGTTCATATTCTTACAACAATTTTTTTCATTTTTCATTTCTACAAAGAATTTGTACTGCACAAAAATCCCACAGTACACGATATAATTCCACTGTGTATACACGATGTAATTCCACCCTTTAAAACTTGAAAAATTCCAGCATTCGACGATTTTTGAGTTTTTAGATTATTCGAAAATTCTCAATCGTCTCCGATTTTCGGGAACTCGAAAATTTTTTATCTCCAAAATTTTGACGACTTTAAAGTCTACAAAAGTTCTAAATTTTGAAATTTTGAAGCTTAAGAACTCCGAAGTTCACTGAAACTTGCAAACTTTTGAAATTCCAGAATTTAATAACTCTTGAGCTTTTGGATTCTTGAGCAATTCGAAATTCTCTTCTTTTTAAAAGACTTAACAATTTGAAACTTAGAACTTTAAATCTAAGGAACTTCAAATTTGCCGAAATTTGAAAATTTCCGACACTTCTTAAGCTTCTAAAATCAAAAAAGTTTCAAAACTTAAACACTTCAAAAATTCTAGAACTCGACGAATTTTTAATTTCAAAATTCTTACCAATTTTCACAAACTTTCAGATTTGTAACTTTTGAAACTTACGGAATTCGAAGTCTACAAAACTTCGAAATTTCAAAAGTTCCCACCTTCTTAAGCTTTCAAAATCCAAAATTCTTACAAACTTGCAAACTTTTGAAATTTCAGAATTCGACAACTTTGGTAAATAAACTTTAAAATAAAGTTTATTTAAAATAAACCCTAAAACTTGAAAAAATAAAAATTCCAGAATCAAGCACCTCTCTAACTTTCAAATTCCTCAAAAATTCAAAATTCCCCCCAATCATCAAAAACCCCAAAAATAAAGTGAAATAAACTACCAAGCCTCACAAATTTCAAACTTCCCAAAATCTCTCAAAATCATCGCATAATTCCAAAAAAACTCACGTGGCAACAAAACGCAGTGCTGCAAAAGACTCATCAAATGCGGGTAGGCGGCGGTATGGCTCAGCTTCCTCCTCAGCAAATCAAACATCGCCGACGCGCTCTTCGTGTCCACGTGCTCCTTCTCGAACTTCCTCGCCAGCTCCTTCTCGTCCTCGTTCCTCACGATCTCGAAAAAATCCAGGTGCCGGTCCAGGGTCTCGTTCTCGTACTTCCTCAGCTTGTCGATTATCGGCTGGATCCCCAGCATCAGCAGTTCGTACCTCAGGTGCAGCCTGAACTCCAGGGTCACCTTCCCGGGCCCGTAATTCAGGACGGCGTTTATGAAGGACATTATGGCGGTTTTCAAGGACAGGTTGTCCTTGTAGATGCCAAAGTTCTTGTCCAGGTCGTTGATGATGCTCTGGAAGCGGGTCCTTTCCATGTGGTAGCGCTGGAAGTGCAGCATGGCGTCCAGGACCTTCCTGTGGCCCCCGGGCACCAGGCACACGGCGCCCAGGATCTCCAGGACGGCGATTTTGGTCTTTATGTTCTCGGTTGACAAGGACTGTGATATGGTGTTGATGGCTGTCGGGTGGGCCAGGACGTGGGCGCGGCCGTTCTGAAATTCGCGGGGTTTTGGGTTGGATTCCGGAACTTTGGGGGTTATGGATGACCTTAGGGGGTAATTACCGAATTGTTCATCAGGGCCTTGAGGCAGCCGATGAAACTGGTGTGGAGGTTGCTGTTGGCGGCGTCGGCGTCCATGGTGCCGAGGACCTGGAGGACCGCGCTGAGGCCGTCGAGCTCGATGAATCTGAGGACGAAGCTGTGGGGTTGGGTTCGCAGGGCGGTTTTCAGGGCCTCGACTTGGCGCATTTGGGATGAGAGTTCTTCGGCGTCTTCGGAGAAGGGGGCCTGTGGGGAATGAATGTCGCGTTTGGGACGGTGTTGAATTCCAGTCAAGTCTTAGTTTGAACTTCAATTTGGGAACTTTAAGTTTGACTTTCAGTCCGGAGAGTTCAAATTTGAATTACGTATGGAAAACCTTTAGTTTGAACTCGAATTGGGAAACTTCGCGTTCAAAATTGGAATCGAAAACTCCAAGTTTGGAATTTGATCAGAAAAATTAGGGTTTGAACTTCAATTCGGGAACCTCATGTTCGGAGTTCAATTTCGTAACTTTGATTCGGAAACTTTGAGCTAGAAATTTATATTGGAAACTCCAGTTTGGACTTTGATTAGAGAAATTAGAGTTTGAACTTCAAACTCCAAGTTTCATAATAAACTTCAAACTGTAACCTCCTAAATTTCACTCCAAACTAGGACTTCCAGGAGTCAATTTCAAACTCAAACTTCCGAAAATAACCTCACAATTAAAACATCTCAAAGCAGCATTTCCTTCTAAATCTCATTTACTTCATGAAATTGTAATTCTGACTCCACAACCTCTAATAATCCAAAATTCAGATACACTAAAGACACAAAATTACTCCTGTAACTACTCCTGTAAGTTGAACAAGAAGACTACATAATGCCCTCAACCCACAAACAACTATTTGCCCAACATTCAAGCACTTACACTGGCAATGGCCTTGAGTCGGTTGATGTAACCTTCAGAATCCCCGCTAAGGTCAGTGGTCCTGAGCCCCCCATTGTCAACAGAGTCGTTGCCCTTCCTGTAATGGCAGAATATCTGCCATTTTTTGTTCGCAGGAAGCGCCAAGAAATCCTGGCGTTTCGCTTGTGTCAAATCCAGCTCGTCGACGAGCTCCAGGAACTTTTTGTTCAATTCCTCCTCCGCCGGCATGGGCAGGGTTGGTGTCATGGGTTGCAGCGTGAGCATCCCCGTCTGCTCCACCACGCAGTACGTGATTTCCGGCGGCTCGTCATCCTGGAATAAAAGACATCAAGGGTATTCCGGGTGCAAGGTTAGATATGACTGATAGTGGACGTATTTGTGTCATCATTCACGGTTTATGCAGGGTTTGGGAACGTTCCGGAATTACCTTTTCCGAATTTCTTAAGTCGATAGAAGAATGCAAAAGGACAGTTTATTGGCTTTGTGGTATGATATCGATGTCAGAAATGCTTTGGGAGCTTTTTGGGGGTAAAGGAGTGGTTTCTGGAACCTGATTCGACTCGAAAATACATATCCATCTTTCCTATATTACACCAAGTTAATGACAGAATGGAGAAGGACAGTACATATATTCAACTTGTTCTATAATATCGAAGACAATAGTGCATTAGGAGCCTTCTGGGGGTAAAGGGGTGGTTTCTGGGACCTGATTCAACTCGAAAGTACATATCCATCCTCTCTAGATTGCACCAAGTTAATGACAGAATGAGCAAAAGGACAGTGTATTCAACTTACACTATGACATCGAAGGCAATAGTGCATTAGGAGTCTTCTGGGGGGAAAGGGGTGGTTTCTGGGACCTGATTCAACTCGAAAATACATATCCATCCTCCCTAGGTTGTACCAAATCAATGGCAGAATGTGCAAGGACAGTATATTTGGCTTTTACTATGATAGAGGGCTTTAGTCTCTGCACACTCCGGGCGCCACCTCCCATTCGTCATTATGATTTTTTGTATTCGAAAAAAATTAATTTAATAACTCTGTAACGAAAATTCGAACCATTTTTCATCTGTCATAAAATCAATTTTCCGTGAACCTTCACACTTTAACTTATCTGGTTAACGACCAGAACACTGCATTCTCGAATTGGAATTATTATGATTCATATGCTTCTAGAACATTACAGAGATTACTGCCCATTAGTGAACAAAAAAGCCGACTGATCATTGAAATAGCTTCCAAGATATCGTGTGCGTCCATCAGAGAAACGCGATTCCTGGGAAATCGCGATCGATGTTGAAATTACGCTGCACAAACAAGTGTCTTTTGAAAAATGGAGTTTTTTTTCATCTGGCGCCGTGGAGAAAGTGCATACTTTTTCCACTGGTGCCATTTTTCGAGAGCAATTTTTTCACAGTGTGGGAAAAAAAGTTTGTGAATAGTGTTATAATGAATTTTTCAACGAATGCGAGGTTTTATGGGGTGCGTTATTACACTAGTTGAAAAATATCTTATTTTTATCTTAGTCTTGATTTTATAGCATGGGAAGAAAATTCGAGTCCGATTTTTGTTAATTATCAAAGAATGAATTTCAGACGTATGTTATCGATTTCGTAAATTCGAACTTAACTTTATCTGACTGTATAAGAAATCTAAAATTTCTCCAAATTCTTCAAAATGTATGATTTTGTGAAGTTTTGAGCATTTTTTAGAATGTTTACAGACTTTTCAGGGGTTTGAATACGACTGAAATTAATTCGTAATCCTACACTTCGAAGTTTTTTTTTTTTTTTTTTTTTTTTTTTTTTTTTTTTTTTTTTTTTTTTTGGTATTTTGTTTTTTTTCCATACTTTCTAAAAAATCGAATTTACTTTTTCTTTCAAACTGCGTTTTAGTGGATCCTCGCACCGCTCACTTTCGAAATCTGTGGGTTTCTTTTTCGTTTTTGGATGTTCCTTCCTCGTGCAAAGGATTGATTGTGTCACCTCGTGAGATTTTTATCTCGCGATTTTATAGCCTGCGATTAAGGAACATAATGCAACAAGTTTCAGGCCGGATTTTTTTTCGTTTTTATTCGGACGAACCTCGGTTTCTTTGATCAAGCGACACGGGCAGAGGCGTAGGGACGATTTTTTGGGAGAGTTGCGAATTTTTTTTGGCTGTCAGTTTTTGATTTTTTTTATTTTTAGTGGTGGAAGTTGTTTTTTCGAATTTTAAGGATGATTTCAGGGAATTCTGAGTGATTGTGGCGATGGTGCAAAAAGTGTGGGATATTTTGTTGTTTTAGAATCGATTAAAATGTTTTGAACGTTTTCGAAAAAAATGTTCGTATTATCGAAAGTATTTTGGATTCCTCAAAATATTCACGTATTTTTTACGAATTTCTGATTATACTATCAGTTTCACAAAAATTTCTAAAAGCTTGCGGAGTCGTTAATAATTCGAAAATTCCCTCACAGCTCAAAAAACCTATGACTCGAAAAATCGAAGTGATCAATAATTCAAAAATTCCCAATTTTCATGCCAAGTCAATTTTACGAAATCCTATGAAATTTTTAAAAACCTGCATTTTCGATGAAAAGTTTTTGAAGAATTCCGGATTTTTGGATGCTTATCAAAATTTGAATGATCGACGTGAAAGTGAAAGTAGTGTGAAAGATTTTGTTGTTTTAGAATCGATGGAAATTTTCAAAGAATGTGCATTTTTTCCGAAATTCACGTTGTCATTGATTCTTAAATGTTTCAAAAAAAATTGGTTGAATTCATCAAAATCATTTTTGATTCTCAGAATATTCACGTGTTTTTTACAAAATCATGATTATGCTATCAATTTTACGAAGATTCCCAAAAACATACGAAATCGTTGATAATTCAAAAATTTCTTGACAGGTCAAAAAACCAGTGGCTCGAAAAATTCGAGTGAAGGATCGAAAGTTCAAAAATCCCTAATTTTCATTTGCATGGTTAATTTCCTAAAATCCGATAGAGTTTTAAAAAATCTGCAATTTCAATAAAAAATTTTTAAACAATTTATTCAGGATTTTTGGATTTCCATCAAAATTCTATTGATCGCAGTGAAAGTAAAAAAAATGTGAAAATTTTTATTGTTTCAGAAATTCTAAATTAGAATCGATGGAAAATTTAGAACAATGTGCATTATTTTTCGAGATTCACGTAGTCATTGATTTTTGAATGTTTTTGAGAAAATTGTTTGAATCTTCAAAAGTATTTTTGATTTCCCAGAATATACACGTATTTTCTTAAAAATTTCTCATTATACCCCAAATTTTACAGAAATGCCTCAAAATTTACGAAATCGTTTCTCGAGTCGTTTCTATACTCGTAATTTCAAAATTTCATCAACACTCAAAAAACTTACGATTCGAAAAATTCAAGTGAAGAATAGTTCAAAAACCATGATTTCAATGAAATGCTTAATTAATTTTCCAAAATCCTACAAAATTCCGAAAAATCGCGATTTCCATTACAATTTTTCAATAATACCGAATTTTTGAATTTTCATAAAAGTTTGTGTGATCCAACAAAAAATGTTTCAAGTATTTTAGATTCCCCAGAATATTGACGTATTTTCAACAGACTTTTGATTATACCCCACATTTTTCGAAAAATTCAAAAATACTTACGAAATCGTGTCTAATTTCGAAATTTCCTGACATCTCAAGAATTCCACGACTAAAAAAATGCGATCGAAGAATAGTTCAAAAATCCCTTATTCCCATAAAATTCCTATTGAATTTCCAAAATCCTATCAAATTTGAATTTCCATTCTTGATCTTCCATAAAAATATGCCAAGTGAAAACCGCGCGCGAATCAATATTGACAAGTATAATGAATAATAATAATAGAGTTGACATTATTCTGATAGATGACCTTTTTTCGAGATTCCGCGGAAGATGTAGAGTCGTAAACCGGCGAGTAAACAGATAGTCATGTGTGAAAGTACCTGCGGAATTCTTCGGGTTTTGAGAGTCACGTTCAGTGGCGTAGCCAGAGAAAAATAGGGGAATGGGGGGAGGGTGCGAGGACAGGAACTTTCCAAATTGAAAAGAAGAACGCCAATACGAAGTGAACATTAAAAAATGAAAATGGTTCGCAAGAGCAAATGCCTGAAATTTTAAGGAGATTTTAGTCCTGATCCTGAAAAAAAAAAACAATTTGGTTCCGGGAATTATTTAGAATCTAAAAAAACTTCCAAAATTAGTGAAATTGATCTAAGTGTTAATTTTTTCGTTAATTTTAATATTTTTTAAGTTCTAAAATTGTTTTTCGTAAATTTGTGTATATTTAAACATTTGATTGACTATTTTCAGAAATTTTACGATGTTCTGAAAATTGCAAGAAATTTTCTTTTAATAATTATCATCGTAAATTCGGAAGACTGTTTTAATCCATAAACATTTCCGATTTAAACCTTATATCTGAAGAAATTTTTATTTTCATTTCATTTCCGAAATCTTATCCATATTTTCATACATTTTCAATGATTGTCTTAAATTTCTTCTGTTCCGAAAATTTTGAAGACTTAGAAATATTCGGAAACTCAAAATCCAGTAAGTCCAAAAATATTCCAAGATCCGCATTATTTTCCAAAAATCGCAAAAACAGCACAAATTTCAAGTTTCCAAGCAATTTTGCAAATTTACACAAGTATTCATCAATCTAATATTTACGAACTCATAAAATCAATCTACTTTCGCAAATTTCAATCTCCGATTATTGAATTTCTACTTATGCCAAACCGTGAAAAAAATTGCTCATGTTTTAATGACTGCGTCAATTTTCGAAACTCGTTCTCGAGTGACGTGAACGAACGAGCTCAAAATTCAACATTCTCATTGAATAACAACTGCAGAAATGTCAGAGCTAACGAAAAAGGCAACTTGCATGGAATTCACGCTTATTACTGCTGACAAAGTTCGTAATTCAAACAGGATTTTAAACCGTTTTTCCTTACGTTTATTTCGAAAGCAGGAAAACTAAAGGTCGTTGAAAAGGCTTCGACGGAATCTTGAGTAGAATTAATTTTATAGAAACTGATGGGATTTATGGATAAAAAAATGTTATTTGACAAGATATGGAGGAAAAATGGACATTTTGGACGATTTGGGAAATTAGGAAAATTTTTCGGTGAGTTTGGGATTTTTCAGTGATTTGAGATTTTTTTAATATATTGTGAACTAGATCGAAATTTGCATAAATGATGAAAAATTATAGTATTGGACTTTTTGAATTTTTTGATGTTTATCGAAGTTAAGGGGAGTTTTGAAAAAAAATTTTTACGAAATATTTCACATTTTAGTGAGTTCCAAAAAATTTAACTTCGACGATTTTTTAAAATATATTCGAGTCGACTCTTAAAATCAAATGAATTTTATATAGAAATTGATGGGATTTATGGAGAAAGAAATTTTAGTTGACAGGCGATAAGATGGAAAAATGGAAATTTGATTTAGAAACTTAAGAACATTTTGCAATGAGTTATGGATTTTTTAGTGATTTGAGATTTTTCGAATATTTTTTGGACTCGATCAAAATTTGTGTAAATGATGAAAAATAAGAATATGTAACTTTTTCTTAATTTTGATATAATTTCTGATATTTCTCGGAGTTATGTGGAATTTTAATAAGAATTTTTTACTAAACCTAAAAAACTTTTACTGAACTAAAATTTTTTACTGAACATTTAATAATTTCAGAAATTTCATAAAAGTTTATTTTTGACGATTTTTAAAAATATTCAAAAGTTTAAGTCTTCGAGAATTAAAAAAAATGTTCTCACGATAATCTTCATTTCTCAGAAATTACGAGGTTTCGAGTCTAATTTTGATAATTTCAAAAATTTTGGAATATTTCGAAAATTGAAAAAATTTTATACGAAAATTTAATTATCTATATAAAAAGGTAGAAAAATTGAACAGATTCATTTTTCGAAAACTTGTTAATATTGTCAAGGATTTCTAAAATCTGTCGAAATTTCTCCAATTTTCGTCAAGTTTCCGAAGATGAGAAAAATTTTGGCAAGTTCCGAAAATTCTACATGATTTTTCAAAAAAATCATTCTAAAATTTGATCGAGTGAATAAAATCATCACAAACGAAAAAATAACATTACAAAAACTACTTTCGTAATCACAAAAATGTTTTAAAGTTTGGCAAATTCGACAAACTTTTATAAATAATGTAAAATTCCTAAAATTCTAATCCATTCTCCAGAATTTGAAAATTCCTGAACATGTTTATAATTGCCCAAATATTTTTACATAAATCCTGAAAATTTGCAGTAATTTCTAAGAGACACTTACAATTTCATTCGTCCATGAATTCTCGAGCATAAAATTCGCGGTCTTGAAAATCTCGACGATTTTCCAAAAAAATGCATTACTTCCCAAAAAGCACACCAAATTATCTTTCCCAAAAATGATCAATTTTTCAAGGTATAAAAACCCTGAAAATTGCCCGAAACATCATAATTACAGAATCATAAACATTATAAATATTTATTCGTGGTAAATACCTTGAGGCAGCCGCAGAAAGACTTTTTCACCCGCGATGGCATTGTCTGGCATCGGCTAACGAAATCTTTCAAAGGCTGCGGACTTTTCACAGGACAGTTCGGAATCCTCTGCAAAAAACACACGCATATTCCCCAATTACAAAAAAATAATGTGACTAACTGCAAAAATTACACAAAATAACAAAACTGGGTTGTCGGAAAAATTTATCTTCGTATTTGAACAGTTGGCGGAATCGACGTTAACGCTGATAAATTTTGTTCTGATTTTCAATCGCAGTGATAATAATTTGACTTAAAAATAAAGTCAGCGAAAGAAAAAGTTTCGAACTTTTCGAAATCTTCGGAATATGCACAATTAAATGTTCACGTACATCCTTGAAAACGTTCGAAACATTTTTTCGGAATTTCAAGAAATACAATTTTGCAGAATTTTTTTCAAAAATCAAAACTATTCTTCAATTTTATTCGAAATATCCGAAACTTTGAAAAATGCAAAATTGCAAGTTCATGTATCATCCTTGAAGATGATCGAAAACTTTTTCGGAATTTTACGAAATACAGACAATAATGAAAAATTCTTTGATAAATTCAAATTATTCTTAAATTTGATCCAAAATATCGAAAAAGTCATAAAACTTCGAAAAATGAAAAATTGCAAGTTCACGTACATACTTGAAAGTGTTCGGAACATTTGTCAGAATTATTATACGAAATACAGACAATTATGGAAAAAATTTTTATATAATAAGTTCAAATTATTCTCTAATTTGATTCACAATATCACAAAAGTCATAAAACTTGGAAAAATGCAAAATTGCAAGTTAACGTACATTCTTGAAAATGATCGAGAAATTTTTCGGAATTTTTCGGAATACAGACAATTTTGCAAAATTAATTCAAAAATTGGAATTAATCCCAAATTTGGTTGAAAATATCTGAAAAGTCATAAAACACTTCAAAAATAACGTCGTGAAAATGAGTTTCTTCTACGGTTCTGTTGCCCTCTCTCTCTCGCCAAACGACTGTTCCCATGCGTAAGAAAAGGACAGTTGCGAAGTTTCCAATCCTTCGTAAAAAATGAATAAAATATAACTAAAAACGAATTTCACCCTAAATAAACCTCCAAACCTTACAAATCCTAGAATCCATTAAAAAACCTAAAAAACCTACACAAAATGACATGAAAAAAAAAAAAAAATAATCCCAAAACTCTGAACAGAAC
>JAPYZK010006914.1:0-16657 GCA_030522785.1 Platygaster equestris
GATACCAGATACCAGATACCAAATACCAGATACCAGATACAAGATACAAGATATGAGATACGAGATACCAGATACAAGATACCAGATACAAGATACGAAATACAAGATACAAGATAAGAGATACAAGATACCAGATACTAGATATTAAATACTAGATACCAGATACAAGATACAAGAGATGAGATACGAGATACAGGATACAAGATACCAGATATCAAATACCAGATACCAGATACAAGATACTAGATACCAGATAACTATGGAAGTCGCCAGATATCTATAGATAACTATGGAAGTACGAATATCTATGGAATATCTATGTTTACCTATGGTGTATTCGTGAAATACCCATGTATTTACAATAAAATGAAATATCTATCACATATCCATACATATGGCTATTCAAACAATGAAATTAACATCGACCATCCAACGTTTTCACGGGATGAAACCGCGAATGATTTTCACTGGGTTTTTCTTTTGTGCATCGTGCTGGACGAACGTTTTTGTCCTTCGGCTTTTCTTCGGCGTCTACTCTACCTGCATTGTCGCGGCGTTCAATAAGGGCATTCGCATCGAGCACGCATACGCATGGTATTGACGAGCGGTATTGAGATTCGCTGCCATTCACGGCTTATTTACACTCGCCAAAGACGCTTTTAATGAACGAGACGTGAATACCGCATTCAAGGTTTTTTTTTCCTTTTTTTCCAAGGAATTGATTCGAAAATGCCTTTTTCGAATCAATTCCATCATTTTCCAGCGACTTGTAAACAAATCAAGTAAACATTGCAGTGGCGGCAACATTATTACACCAGTTTCCATAAGTGAGAGTCTACTGTATATAACTCAATAAAATTAGAATGAAAATCAAAAGGAAACGACCGTTTTCATAAGTCGAAGTTTACACTGTATTCACGTCTTATTACGAGTACATGAAAATAATGGTACCTGCGAATAACGACGATTGATACCCTTTTTTGTATATTTTGGCGCGGCGGGTAATTTGAAATTTCGTATAGCTGAATTAATAAGGCTCATTAACCTATCGTTCACGAAATCTGCGGCCGGGAGTAATTAATGTAGCCGAAGAGTGTTTCAGGACCGGAACCGAGCGGAAGGTATGAATTAATCGCGTGTTCGAAGTTATGAAACGAGGTTATTTCCAGCAAGGGGAGATAATACGACTCCGAAATTAATTTTTTCGCAATGAACGGAAAACATTATGTAACTTTCCATACATAATTGAAAGACAACTTGATATAATTCGATCAAAAGGAAATATAACACAAAGGAGAAAGTTGGGATACAGTTTTTTCATCTTCGAATGTCTTCCCATACGTATTTGAACGTTTCCACTTATGGAAATAGTCGTGGATTGTTTCCTTAAGTGGAAGACTACAGCTGTTTTAGTCGATCCTGATATATTGGCAGTCTACTGTATTTGAAGGGCAGTTATACAGAGTGTACTGTATTTGAAGGACACTTATGAAGAGTCCACTGTATTTTAAGGACACTTATCGAGAGCTTATTGTATTTAAAATAGACACTTATCGAGAGTGTACTGTATTTGGAGGGTTTATATAGAGAGTTTCCTGTTATTGCCTGACTTTTATTGAGAGTATACTGTATTTGTTAAAAATGTATTCAATGTCTGGTGTATTTAAGGGACACTTGTCGAGAGTATACTGTATTTAAAGGACACTTATCGAGTGTCTACTCTATTTAATGGACAATTATAAAATGCCTACTGTATTTCAAGGACTCATATTAAGAGTTTCAGGTTGAGGCGTGAGTGTACTTTGAAAGTACATTCAACTTTTGCTATAAGTCCTCTAAATACAGTACACTCTCGATAAGTGTCCTCCAAATACACTCGAATCTCGATAAATGTCCTTCAAATACAGTAAACTCTATCTACTAGTCTTCTAATTCAGTCGAATATTGATAAAGTAACCTAACCCAACCTATTTGAAGGACACTTATCCAAATTCGACTGTATTTGGAGCATTTATATCCAGATTCGACTGCAATTAAAGGACAAAGAGTTAAATTTCACTGTATTTCACATGAAACACAATGAAATCATGAATTTCCACAACATCCCCGAAAAACTCCCGATTCTGTTCGCTCCATCGCACGAAAAAGTGCAGGATAAGGGGAAATCCGGGAAAAAAGGAAAGGGGGGGTGTAAAAAAAGTTGCGGGGCAATGCAGTGGATGCAGGAAGTGCAATGCGGCGCGTCAGCGTCGGGCGTGGCGGAGAACTGACCTTTCTTGGCAACCCCTAAAACTGCCAAAACTACCCCGGCAACTCGCCAAAACCCCGCGACAAGCCCCGATACCGTCGGTAACGTCGCTTTTCACCCCCCAACCCCGGTTTTTTTTATCTTTTTCCCTCGCCCTCGCGCCGGAATCCAGCCCCTTCTCAGGATCGAGCCCAAAGCGTCTGCGCGCGGGCACTGCCGTTGAAGACAAAAAGACCGTAATTCCGTTGGGAGATCGTTTTCGAAATAACTGGGTCTGCTTTATTGGCTCGACATTGGTCGTTAACTTTTAAGGTACATTGGATGTTGATCGAAATAAGTATAGTATATTGTGCGCGACTAGTGGGAGAAAGAGGAGATTCCTCGAGCGTGGAGATTGCCTCACGAGCGTAGCGAGTGTGAGCAACACGCGAGTGGAATCTCCTCTTTACATACATCCAAAAATTTTGAACCTTCCACAAGCTATGAAACTTCGAAATTTAACAAATTTTTCAAATTCTGAAAAATTTTCGTACCTTTTTTAAAATTTCAATATTTTCGTATGTACGAAAATTTGAGAATTTTGAGAATTTCAAAATTTCGACAGTTTTGAACATTGCAAGATGTTCGTGAAGTTTTGAAATTTCGAGAATTAAGAAAATTGTAAGGATTTATGAAGAAATTTCGGAAATATTGTTTCTTCTGAAAATTTCTAATTTTTGAACTGAAAAATTCTTCTCATCAGCTCAGAAACTCGAAAATTTCAGACTTACGAAATGTCCGAACGTTTAGAAACTTCATAAATTCTCAAAATCGGAAAATGTCAGTACTTCAAAAATTTCCCAAGCTTCAAAACTTTTAGAACTTCGAACATTCCAAAACTTTACAACTTCACAAATTCTAAATCCCAGGACTTCGAAATTTCAAAAATCCCGCGATCTTCACATCTTGAAATCTCGCAAAATTTTCGAATTCGAGCACATCCTTTATCTTTCAACATTTTCAAGGTTTTAAAAGTCGTAGAAGTTCCGTAAAATTTTGAAATTTAGAGAATTCAGAAAATTGTAAGGACTTGTTATGAAATTTCGGAAATATTTGTACATAAGAAATTACAAAATTTTAAGCTCAAAAATTCTTCTCATCTTAAAAACTCAAAAACTGCAGACTTACAAAATTTCTAAGAGTTTCCAAATTCTCAGGATCTAAAAATTCCAGTACTTTCAAAATTGTCAGAGCTTCAAAACTTTCAGAACTTAGAACATTCTAAAACTTCACGACTTTCAAATTTCTAAACCATGAAACTGTCAAAATTTTAAAAATTAAAAAATTTCTAGAACTTGTGAATTTTATGTGTGCAAAACTGAAAAAATTGTTACATTTTTCGAAAATTCTAAAAATTCCCGAAACTAAAAAATGACCAAACATCTGAATAATTAAAAACTTTTGAAATTCGTCAAATTTTGATCAAAACTTGGACAACTTCAGTTTTTCTGAACTTTAAAACTACTCAAAACTTTCGAAACTTACAAAATTCCAGAAATTCACAAGCTCGAAACTTAAGGATTTTTCGAACTTTCCGAAAATTTCAGAATTTTATAAATTGGCAGAATCTAAAACTTCCAGTACATTCAAAATTGCCAAAGCTTCAAAACTGTTAGAGCTTAGAACATTCTAAAACTTCACAACTTCCAGACTTCCAAATCTCAAAACTTCGAAATTTCAAAAAATTCCAAAGTCTTTATATTACACATATATTTTGTAATTTCAAAACTTTAAATCTCGCAAAATTTCCAAATTCGAACACATCATAACTTTCAAGTCTATAAAAGTTCAAAATTACAAAATTTCGTACAGAAATTAATAAAAATTACGTATAGAAAATAAAATGTCCCTCCTAGAACAAAATCTTATACGATATCGTACAATGATTGTCATCAAATTTCTGTGTAGGCCTTTATCTCAATCACTCAACAATCACCCAACTAATCATAAATCATTGCACCATTATCACCAAACCGATGGTGACATAATGATACAAAAATGAGCTACACTCATTTTTGTCCATCATTAGATCATGAGACCCAATGATGTGACAAGCACGCATAAATGATTGCGACCTCACAAAAATTCCTCTGGTATCTCTGAATTCCCTCCAACAACATCATTGTGCACAATTTACACAATCATCTATGAATCATCAAATCAACCGAATGCTCGTAAAACCCACAAAAATCAAACGCTGCAATGATGGCAGAATGATCGCCACTACATATTGCTGTGTGGGTACGAATTGTACCCAGAGCCCGAAATGTTCTCGTGGCTCGCTTTCCGAGCCGGCTCGAATCCAATGCCATTCACCCTATCTAGCCGGCAGACGCAGGCCGTTGCCGAGCAACCAGAGACTAACAGTTTATCTGGTTGCTCGTTACTAGATAAAGGAAAACCCAGCCGCCCTTCAGTGCGAGCGACAGAGACATTCGCGGAGGCGCAGAAAAAAGACGGACGCGAGAGAAAACCACCCCCGCTTTCGGGGGATGCTCCGCCGCTGCGGCCGGCGAAACCCGAAGTGGATGGGGTGGCCTCCCAGCGATGTAGTGGCCATCATTGTCTTATCATTGCAGCTTTTGATTTTTCTGGGTTTTACGAACATTGAGATGATTCGATGATTCATAGATGATTGTGTAAATTGTGGACAATGATGTTGTTGGAGGGAAATTAGAGATACATATCAGAGGAATTTTAGTGAGGTCGCAATCGTTTATGCGTGTTTGTGACATCACTGGGTCTCATGATCTAATGATGGACAAAGACGAGAGTAGCTCATTTTTGAATCATTATGTCACCATCGGTTTGGTGATAATTTAAATGGTGCAATGATTTATGAATAGTTGGATGATTGTTGAGTCATTGAGATGAAGGCCTACACAGAAATTTGATGACAATCATTGTACGATATCGTACAAGGTCGTAGACAAGATTTTGTTCAAGGAGGGACATTTTATTTTCTATACGTAATTTTTATCAATTTCTGTACGAAATTTTGTAATTTTGAACTTTTATAGACTTGAAAGTTATGATGTGTTCGAATTTGGAAATTTGGCGAGATTTGAAGTTTCGGAATTACGAAATATGTGTAATATAACGACTTTGGAATTTTTTGAAATTTCCAAGTTTGAAAGTTGTGAAGTTTTAGAAGGTTCGAAGTTCTGACAGTTTTGAAGCTTTGGCAATTTTGAATGTACTGGAATTTTCGGATTCTGCAAATTTATCAAGTTCTGAAATTTTCGGAAAGTTCGAAAAATCCTCAAGTTTCGAGCTTGTGAATTTCTGGAATTTTGAAAGTTCCGACAGTTTTGAGTAGTTTTAAAGTTCAGAAAAACTGAAGTTGTCCAAGTTTTGATCGAAATTTTACGAATTTCACAGTTTCTAATTATTCAGATGATGTTTTGTCATTTTTTAGTTTCGGGAATTTTTAGAATTTTCGAAAAATGTAACAATTTTTTTTCCGTTTTGCGTACATAAAATTTACAAGTTCTAGAAATTTGTGAATTTTTGAAATTTTGACAGTTTTATGGTTTAGAAATTTGAAAGTCGTCAAGTTTTAGAATGTTCGAAGTTCTGGAAGTTTTGAAGCTTTGACAATTTTGAAAGTACTGGAATTTTTAGATTTCGAGAATTTTGAAAGTTTCGGAAATTTTGTAAGGTTGAAATTTTCAAGTTTTTAAGATGAGATAAATTTTTAAGATCAAATATTTGCAATTTCTCGAAGTAAAAATATTTCCGAAATTTCATGATAAATCCTTACAATTTTCAGATTTATCGAAATTTTGAAACTTTACAAAACTTCTACAATTTTTTGAAAACTTTCAAAATTTGAAAAATTTTTCAAGTTCTGAACATTTTCGTACATACGAAATCATCAAAACTTGTGAAATTTCCAAAACTTTTCAAATTAAAGAAAGTGGGAGAATTTTAGAAGAAATGTGAAGTTTTATAGCTTTTAGAAGGTTCGAAAATTTTAAATGTATCGAAGTTTAGGCAACATTGGAAATTCTGAAGTTGTAGAAATTTTCTACAGTAAGTTTCTGAAATTTCGGGAGTTTTTTAATAATTTAAAATTTCAGAAGAGCTGCAATTTTCGAAATTCTGATGAAAATTTTGATGAATATCAAAAATGTAGGAATTTGTTGAATTCACGAGAAACGAAAAATTTTTTGAACTTTCCCGTCAAGAATTATAAAACTTTCGATTTTTGGAGATTTAAAAATTGTTGAAATTTCGACGTTTGGAAATCGTAGAATTTTAGAACTTTAGAAGTTCTGCAAGTTTGGAAGCTTTGGCAATTTTGAAAATACTGGAATTTTGGAGTTTCGGAAAATTGTCAAGTTTTAAAATTTTCGAGAATTTTGAATGTTATGACATGTTGAACTTTTTAAGAATTTTGAAGAGTTTAAAAGTCTTACAGATTGAAAGCATTGCAAATTTGGATCTATGTATGAAAATTTTAGAGAAATCAGAAATTTTTATCTTCTAGCGATCGTTCAATTGTGAAGTTTAGAGAATTTAAAAGAATTCTCAAGTTATGAAAAATTATGAAATTTCTCAAATTCCGAATCGGCAATTTTAAAGTTTCATATTCAAGAAGCTTCGAAAATTTCAGATGTATCGAAGTTACAGAGATACGAGAAATTTTCAAGTACCAGAGATTTTGAAATTTCGAAGTTTCAACTAAATTTTAGAATTTCCAATTTCAGAAAGACTGAAATTTTCGAAATTTTCATCATTAGATGAAACTTTCGATGAATTACAAAATTTCCATTATCGTCAAGCATTTTGATATTTCGGGATTTTTTTTTTTAGAAATTTATGAAATTTTCAACAGAAAAATATGTTTTATTTTGCCTAAAGAATCACGATATTTCCTAAAATTTATTAATTTTCGCACTTTAAGCGTGCAAAATCTCCTCTAATTTGACGTAAAATGCTAATTCAAGATAAATTTCAAATTTATTGAAAAAAAAAAAAAAAAAAAAAAAAATTATCAAAAAATTTCCAAAAACTAGTTGATAATTTTGAACATTTTCAACATTTGAAGATTTTCAACAATTTTGGGAATATTCAGAATTTGGGGGATTTCGAGGAATTTATAGGTTTTTAGAAGTTTGAAAAAATTTAAAATTTCAACAATTTTGAAAATTCCGAAGTTCTAAAAAAGTTTGAAAAATTCTGGAAATTATGAGAATTATACGAATTTCTGATATTTCGAGAATCTTACTAATTTGGAATATTTTTAACATTTCTCGAGATTTTCAACAATTTTGAGTTTCGAAAGTTTGAAGTATTTTGAGGATTTTGGAAGTTATCAAAATTTTGAAAATTTCAAGAATTTTAAAATTTTCGTAAATTTCAGAGATTTGTAAAAGTTTCGAAAGTTATACAAATTTAAAATATTTTCATAATTCTTGATATTACGAAAATTTTACGAATTCTTAACATTTCGAGAAACTTAACTTAGAACATTTTCAACATTTCAATATTTTCAACAATTTTGGGAATTTTCAGAGTTTGGAGGGATTCGAGGATTTTACAAGTTTTTAGAAGTTTCAAAATATTCTAAATTTCAACAATTTCGAAAATTTCGAAGTTCTAAAAAGGTTTTGAAAATTCCGGAAATCCACAATATTTTCATAATTTATTCTTGACATTGCAAGAATTTTACGATTTTCTGACATTCCGAGAAACTTGACAATGTAGAATATTTTCAACTTTTCAAGATTTTCAATAATGTAGAGAATTTCGAAAGTTTCCAGTATTTTGACATTTTTCAGAATTCCGAAAATGTTCAGAAATGTCAGATGAAAAAAAGTTTCGAAAATCTTGCGAATGAAGGCTTGACCAGGCAAATTTCACGGCCCTGCCTGGAAATATGACCCCACAAAAACGGAAATAAAAGTGCCAGGATGGGGAAAATTGTCGGAATCGTATTAAATCACGCCCACGTTTCGATAGAGGCTTCCTTTGCTGGAAAGCGATTTCTACAGGCCGTATCGAAGAAAGAGGTGTGTAGAAGTTTGCGCGTGAGTCACATAATACGCGACGCGACGTTGTGACTCAGGCCCGGAGATTGCCAGCGATTTCCTGCGAGAGCGAACTCGTCACCTCAACCTGCATCCTAAAACCGCCTCTTTCAACATTCCGCGGATGCCGCGGGTTCGAGGGCCGATCCAGGCCGATCCAGGCCGATCCAGGCCGATCGGCCATCGCTATTATTTGCATTCCACGCTCTTATTTTACCCGCTCGGATATTGTTCAACGCTCAAATATACATTGCTGCATATTTCGAAAATTCGACTAATTCACACCAAATTCTCGAATAAATTTATAATAATCTACGATATCAATTTCCTGAGATCCACGAATTCGCTCATTTTGAGAATTAATTTTAAACCCCCCTCGATTTTTTTATACAGACAATTTTACCGCTTCCGTGTTCAAGCGGCATGATTCAATTATAATACAAGGTGTGTTCGGACGCATCCATCATGGCGACCAATCACGATTACTCCCAAATGCCGCCATTTTAACCCGAAAGCCAATTAGAAAAAACGGCGCGAAACTTTTAAACGTACACGTTCATTTATAAAACATTGAGAAAATGCGGAGGTCAGGGAAATGGCAAAATCTAATGAACTTGTCGAAAATTTTCAAACTTTTTCAAAAGTATCGCCGATTGAAAAAAAGCATGCCTAACTTTTCACAAGCTAGTCCATAAAATTGCTTATTTTAGTCATTTTACCGTCACCAAATGAATTGTCAAAACCTACCTTTATATTTGAAGTACGTATACCGCTGGTACGGGAAGCCCCGAAGTTACGGAAAGATCCCGAAATCTCATGGTCATCGTTGGTTTTCCATTTGCCATTAATCCTTAAGCACTTCTAGACACTCTGCTTCCGAAAAACGCCTAAAAATACGCGGAAAATCCCTTTTTTCCTTCCGTTGCGCGACACGTTTTTTTGCCTTGAAATATGACCGTCACTGAATGTAAACAAACAAATTCGCGATATTCTTGGAAATCCCGGAAATCGAACTCGACATCCTCGACATCGAACACGTTGAAAATGCAAAATACCACTCGAACCTAATTAATTTGTGCAAAAACTGTAAGCAAATGAATATTTACAATTCGCGAACTTCAGTAAAAACAAAAAAAACAAACGAAGAATTGTAGGTTATGTCAACAAAAATAACACGGAAAATTTCTTCGTGTTGGCACCATTGTCACTACACGGCCGCCATGTTAAAATTCAGAAACACTTCATTTAGAATTCAAAAAAAAAAAAAAAATAAATAAAAACGTTATATTTTCACGATGTTAGCTTTCAAAAAAGACGAAATTGAAAACGTTTCATTATTTTTCGACATGATTCTTCTCATTTTATATTTGACGGTTTTTAATTACGAGAATTTTCAAATTTGAAGTAAAAAGTCAGAAATTTAAACAGAAAATTAAAAATTTCGAATTTCCAGTGACCAAAATAAAAAAATTAGCAACAAATATTCAATTTCATATCTTCGAAAATTATTGAACAGCATGAAAATTCAAAAACTCCTCATTTCAGAACAAAGTTTACACATTCATTTCATTTTCGATAATCAAGAAATCTTAATCGTACACTCAGATACAAAAATTAAAAAATTCCACGATTCTCACACAAAAAATTTCAAAAACTCGTATAAAAAATTTCGAAAATTCATCATGCATAACCGTCTTTGAAAATTTTTATCAGTGACCCAAAATATTACAAAATCAGAAAAATTGCTAAAATTAACGAAAATGAACAAAACATTAATTAAAATTAACGTAGATTGCACATTTTTTATAAAACGAGTGTAAATTGCAAAAAAAAAAAACGTTTCTTGTTTCTTTTTTGGCGTAATGGCGAATGATTTGGCACAAACTGAGAACACCTGCGACAGGCTTTGTAAAAAAAGTCGCAGCTGGCTCTCTCGCGAACGACGCTTTTTCATGCAAATCACATTCCAGTTTCTAAATTCCAATGCTTTTCATATTTTTCCATTTTTCATTTAAAAATATCTCTTTTATTCAAACATTTTTTGAATACGATAATTACAATAAACGAATTTTCAAAAGCTGCGTTCGATACAAAGAGAATAAAGATAAAATTTTTGAATAAATTTTAATATATTTCACAAGGTGTTGTTTAGTAATCAAAATATCCGAAATACAGAAAATGTTTAATGACGAGATAATACTGGAAATTGGAAATGTGCATGCATTTTTTCAAATTTTTCATCTTGGTTATTTTGTATAATCTGGTTTCCAAATTAAATAAAATCTTTCACAATTACAAAATGTTTAAAGTTTAAACAATTTTTTTTAAGTACAAAACTTTTCAAAAAATTCAAAAATTTTGTAGTTTCTTACAATTTTTACCTATTTTCTGATTCACTGTCACAAACCATTTCGCAATTTAGAGAAAATCAACCAAATAAAATAAAAACGAGAAAATATTGTAGCATAAGAACTTCAAAAATGTTTTGAACTAAAAAAAATGAACCATAAATTTTGCCCCCCAATTTCCGAAATCCTTATTTTTCTCGTCAAAAAAGCATTCCAATTTTGCATGCGTAAAACAATTATTCGTCCAACAATTTTCAAAAATTTTCCAAAGCAATGTCTTCATATAAATGTACGGTGTACATCGACGCTACATATTTACAGAGTATTTCAGTGACATTTCGGAAATTGTAAAAAGCAGCAAAAATCGAAACATGTCGAGTCATAAAAAAAAGTCAGGTACTCCGAAAAACCGTAACAAAAGATCATACAAATTTGCCAGTAAATAAATACGTAAAATCGAAAAGTGAAAAATTAAGAAAAAAGAAGTTACAAAAACAAAGTTAACTCACAAATTCTTCAAGTTTCAAACATTTTGTTGCCTTTTCAATTTTTATTGATGGTCATTTCGTTCCCTAAATTTCTTCAGTGATAAAGTCGAGCGAATCTTCTCAGCGCTGTGTTCACTGTCTTTGGGTTGTCGGTTCTGAAAAGTAAATTATTTTTTTCACAATTATAATTCATTTGAATTACTGATATTAATGATAATTATGTATACATTTTAACGAATTATTAATAATTAATATATATGTAAGGAAAATTGATAAGAACATAAACACTGATACAATTTTTCATTTTCGATTTAATTTTTGAATAATTCAAGATTTTATTCCCAACAAATTGTTTGAAAAATTGAATAAAAAAAAGTTGAACGAATAGAATTCATTTCTAATGAAATTCAAGTTTTGAACCAATTTCGAATTAAACTCAACACTGTACATCAAAAATAATAAATCAAAGAATTATTCAAATTTTGTGATTTTTCGAAATTCGATCAAAAAATTATAAAAAATGACAATTATAAAAACAATTCCTTTTACTTGAAAAGTAAATTATTTTTTTCACAATTATAATTCATTTAAATTATTGATATTAATAATAATTATGTATAAATTTTAACGAATTATTAATTAATATATATATAAGGAAAATTGATGAGAAAATCAACACTGATACAATTTTTCGTTTTCGATTTAATTTTTATAATAATTAATGATTTTATTCCGAACAAATTATTTAAAAAATTGAAGAAAAAAAAGTCGAATGAACAGAACTGAATCTTATTTTCGATGAAATTCGATTTTTGAACAAATTTCGAATTAAACTGAGCACTATACATATATATCAAAAATAATAAATCACAGAATTATTCAAATTTGGTGATTTTTCGAAATTCTATTAACAAATTGAAAAAACTGATTAAAAAAATAATAAAAAAATGCATTTTACCTCGTTATGGTCGTGTGAAAATCCTCGAGTTGCTCTGGCGTCACTGTCAACGCACCTGATGTATTCTGTGGAATGGATTTAATGGCTTCTTCCAACCACTTCGGAAAATGCTGTCAAACAATACAAAGAAAGCTGTTATCTTGTCCTAATTCCAAAATTTATTCATAAACTCGGAAAAATATTTTTCCACCCATGAAAAATTCAGAAACAAAACATTATAAAAACTGAAAAATTCGAACCTCATGAAAATGCACACACAAATTTCATCCAGTTTTTATAAGGTCACCTTACAATATAATTTTATAAGACAATTTTTCAAGTATTCCAAAAAATTATAAAACTCGCGTGTTGCCACACTCGCTACGCTCGTGAGGCAATCTCCACGCTCGAGGAATCTCCTCTTTCTCCCACTAGTCGCGCACAATGTACTATTTCAAAATTCACCTCGCTGTTCACTGAAGCAATTTCAATCAAAATGTCAGCTATGTCAGGCAACATGTAAGTGGACATGGTGAAAATAGCGGCATGTAGAAGCGTCGTCACCATACTTTGGCCCTTTTCCCGGACTATAGACTGCACCAGCTCTTTTCTCACGGCGAATTCTGCCGGATTCTAGACAATGAACGAAAAAATGCGAATTCAAAATCATCATCGATAGAAACCAAGGGCGTAGACAAGATTTCATCAGGGAGGGGCATTTTATTTTGTGTACGAAATTTTTATAATTTTTTTTTTACGAAATTTAGGAACTTTTGAAGTTTTACAGATTTGAAGTTCTGAAGTGCTTGGGATTTGGAAATTTTGCAAGGTTTCAAGTTCTTGAGATTTTGGAAATGTTGTCAATTTTCGGAGTACTGAAATTTTCAAGTTACGAAAAATTACGAAGTTTGGACATTTTTGAAATTCTGACATTTATAAGTTTGAAGAATTTCAAAGAATTTGAAAAATTATTTCTTTTTCTTTCAACTTTTTCTTAAACTCGTTTTCGAGAATTTTGAATAATCGGGTACAGCATTAGAATTTTTAAAGTTTCAGAAGTTTCGAAATTTGTAAATAACTTCAAAGTTTGAAAAGCTTACAATTTTTGAAATTTCGATGAAAAGTTCGATCGATTTCAGTTTTCAATCATTTTGTAGTTTCAGGAATTTGTAATTTCTAGGAAATGAGAAAATTGTCTAGTTTTACACAAAGAATTCTGAATTTTCCAAATTTTAAAGGATAATAAAATTCTGAAGTTTAGGAAGTTTCGAAATCTGTCAATAATTTCAATGTTCAAAAAGCTTACAATTTTCGAAATTTCGATGAAAATTTCGATGCAAATTTCGATCGATTTCAGTTTTCAATCATTTTGTAGTTTTAGGAATTTGTAAAATTCCTAGGAAATGTAAAATTTTTGTAGTTTTACATAAAGAATTCTGAAATTTCCAAATTTTGAAGGATAATAAAAGTCCCAAGTTTAGGAAGTTTCGAAATTTGTCAATAATTTTAAAGTTCAACAAGCTTAAAATTTTCAAAATTTCGATGCAAATTTCAATCGATTTAAGTTTTCAATCATTTAGTAGTTTCAGGAATTTGTAAAATTTCTAGGAAATGTAAAAATTTTCTAGTTTTACATAAAGAATTTCGAAATTTCCAAGTTTCGAAGGATAATAAAATTTTGAAGTTTAAGAAGTTTCGAATTCCAATTTTTAGTTATTTTTACCTCAATGTTTCGTTCGCTCAAATGAAGCAAGTCGTAGAAAAATTTCATGACCGAAGAATTCGCGTCTTTGTGCTCAAAAGTACACGCCATCAAACCACATTGAATGATGCCCGTCATTAAAGGCGACTGCAAAAACGGAATTGCAGCACGTTGTAATAACCTAAAATGAAAAAAATTTGTTATTTCAAAATTGAACATTACGTCATTTTTTCTGCCTCATAAGAGAATTCTACAATCTATACTAAAATCATACATAATAATATACAAAAATATTAAATGAATTGAAACATTTCTTTTTTGGAAAAAAAAAACTAGTTTTTTCATTTGAGAAAAACTTTCAAATTCGAAAAAGCTCAACAATTATTCATAGAAACAAAATTATCATACTATGTAGAATAACGAAATTTTAGGCAATCGAATACAAAACACTCGAAATCTTGAAAAGCCTAAAAAGATTGTAAAAGAAAAAAAAAATCATCCAAATACAAATAACACAATTTTTTTGATTCTTCGTGTCATCCAAATGTCTAAAATTATAATTCTGATGTTTTCAAGACGAAATGAATTCCTTAATTTATACAACAATAAAAACCCCTGATTCCAATTTCGTGTGCTAAATATGTCAAACAATCATTAATTATCCGAGAACCTGTAGCACAATCTGAAAAGATCGTCAACCGTGTCGGGGTGATTTTTAAGGCCATCTGTTTCCTGCAGAATTTGGTAAGTCGGTCCCAAAAATGCCTCCAGCATGCCCAGCAATCCCGGAACATTATCCGAGATACTTCCGTACTCGTCGACAAGTATCGATCCGAGATACAGAAAACAACTGTGCTGGTGGGCCGAATATAATTGCACAATCTGCAAAACCAAAAGTATTCAACTTGACTCATTTTTCATTTCAATTCAAATCAATCAACTTCAATTACAATTTCAAAGTCAACACGTTACGACACTTGTTGAATAAATACCAAAAAAGGCTCAAAATTTCATTACATAATTCATAAACATTTCCATAATTAAGAAAAATCCATGTTTTTCGATATTCCCAGTCAGTATTGTTATTAATTGGCAATTAAAATGATTTTTACGAACAAAAAAAAAAAAAAAATTCCACCGATCCGGGAATCGAACCCAGGACCTCACAATTTCATGTCGGGTGCTCTATATTAATCTCTAAATTGTGAGGTCCTGGGTTCAATTCCCGGCTCGGTGGAATTTTTTTTCTCGCAAAAACCATTTCAATTGTCAATTAAGAGCAAAACTGACTGAGAATATCAAAAAACATGGATTTTTCTTTGTATCAACAACCCAATGATAAACGTTTTCTATTTCCATAATTGAAAGTACTATAATTAACATAACCAGTAACATAATTAAAGAATCAAGAAATTTTTCATCTTCTACCTGATCTACCAGAGGTTTCAAAAGGTTAGCCGAATATTTCCCGACGCATCGAATAGCGAACCTCAAGCACCGACAACAGTGCTCCATGATTTTGGGGTCTTCCTGGTACGTAGAGCAAGTGGTCGACAAAATTGGCCACATCTGTAAATTTTACATTTTTGCAACATTAATTAAATGTGCATAACCCATAATATAATATTCAGAATTATTGTTTGAATTTCATATAATTTTACAAATCACAAAACCACAATTCAAAGCAATTTTGGAAATTCTGCTCAAACTTCAACGAAACTACAGAAAAATAAAAATTACGTCGTTGACAGCAGCCTGACAAGGATGCACTTCTGTGGCATCATCGACTTCCACCGAGGTGTGCCTGAAAATTGCGGAAAGTCTGTCGAGCCAAACGATCGGATCAGTCTTGGTTCCTCTTTCGTGGGGAACACCCGCATTTTCTATAATGGCCTGCAGAGGTCGCGCCTGAAACCAGCAAAGCTGTTTCATGGCTCGTTCGATATCCTCTTCGGGAAGCCTGGACATAATTTTGGAAACACCTGAAAAATATAATTTTAATTAGTATTTTTCAAAAGAGTGACTTAATTATTAGAAAATAACAATAATACTTCATAAAGAATCAACGGGCGAAGCCCAATATAAAAGTGTATAGTACATTGTATAAGCACTATAACAATTATAATATAATACTAGATATGATGCCGGCGCTACGCGCGCCTGCTTTTTATGATTATAATTCCTTTGAATAATTCCTATACATGCTATTACAAATATCAATGGGTATTTGATCATAGCTAAAAATTTTCAAACTAATGATCAAAACTGATACAATAATAAAATCACTCATCATTCAAAACTCTAGAAAATTTTAAATCGTTAAAAAAATGACAGTCAGAACTGAAATAATTGTGAAAAGTAAAAAAGAGTGTCGACTGGACATTTTTTCACAATAATTTTTCAAATTCGCTAAACCTCAAGTAAACAAAAAAAACAAAAAAACATAGGCCACCTTTCAAAAGACTGATTGCAGCATTGTTGCTGATTGTGAAATTATCCAGGGAACAAGCGATTTGCAAAAGTCCCGTAAAATGGGACCTCATATGATTCGGGCAAGCTGTACAAATACTCTGAAGGGCGACCAAGGCAGCGTTTCCGAGTCCGGGCTGACTCAAGCACTTCAGGAGAAAATTCAAAATTGGCTCTGAAATAAAAAATAAAAATCATTTTCAGAAAAAAATTTCAAAAATTTCGAAAAAAAAAAAAAAAAACTTAAATTTTTCAATTCCAACACCTCGGGATTATTTGTGCCTAACCGTATTAGAAATTACATTACTTCAAAAACAAGAATTTTTTTATCAGAACTATTATAATTGTAACGATTTTCATAATACCCCTCCACTCCCCCCACCCCACCCCC
>JAPYZK010006916.1:0-10043 GCA_030522785.1 Platygaster equestris
GTGGGGATGTCCCCATTGTCCCCAATTGAACGTCGCCATTTAATATATATATATAGATATATGATACAATGTTCTTGGTCGGCCATTTGTAGGTATTCGCATAGGACATGCGCGATAGAGCGGTGCGAAATTAAAAATCAGCTATTTACCCCGTGTAAATTTAAATGTCGCGCTGCTTTAGCACGCATGTCCTGCCCCAATACCTACAAATGGCGCCGTCCAATTGGAATCAGAGAATTGGTGGTGGGAGAATAGGAATTCAATAAATTTGAAAATACCAGGAGAGCAGAGAGTTCAAAAGAGGTATCTGGTATTCGTTGGTTGCGCATGCGCGCGCAAGCGTCTGAACGTCTGCATCTCGAAATTCGAAATTCTTCTCGCAAGAGATTGAAAAGTCACGTCACGCCAGGGGCGGATCAACAAAATTTTCGATTTGTTTAGGGCCGTATCATGCATTTTTGGGGCTCGTGTAAAAAAATTGTTCGATTTGTCCAGGGCCGTATCTTAGAATTTTTGGGCCCGTAGCAAAGAGTTGTTTTTAAGTTTTACGTATATTGTAAAATTGAATGAATTTATCATAATCTGATGAAAGTGAAGACGAAATTTATGATTCATATTAGATTCTCTTGAAAAATGAAAGTTTTTGTACTTACCTTTCAACAAGAACAATTATTTTCGGAGCCTATTGAAAATTTTGGTTTTCTCGTAAGTAGTTTCACGAAATTGTGGAACAAAGAAATTAAAGATGTTCACAAATAAAAACACGAATTAATTTTTGACATAAAACTGTTCTTATTCAAATCCAACGTATCTTGAACTATCAAAATTGCACTTAATAATGTATTGTAAATCATGAAACCGGAGCATCAAATTTTCAACAATATTCATCCTGCAATGAACTCGCGCTACATTAAGTACATTCAATTATGGTCGCTATAGTATAATTGTACATGTGTAAGCTCACTAAAGAAAAAACACATTTTGTCTAGGAAAAATCGTCGAATACTGTATAATAACAAGATTTTTCGATTACTTTCACTTTTTGCCATACTTTCAAGAGTTCCCCACCCATTTTCGGTCTCAATTCGAAAAAATTACGGATCCAAAAATATTCGTAAGCTCCCCCAAAAAAATTGAACATTTGAAAATTCCGTAAACAAACAAATATTCAAAATTGCAATACTCTAAAATCCGTCCCAACTCACGGGAAAACCAAAAAAATCTAAACCATTTAAAACTATTATCAATCTTCATCCCTAAACCGATATATTAAAATATTTTTCTCAATAAAATTTCCAAAATCCTCGGACAACAAATCAATTAAAAATACCCCTTTTTTCCAAACAACGGACGATTTTTCGAATTTGGATTTTTGGCTTTCGTCGCATTATAAGTAATTATTTTCTAACGCTATGTATAAACGATGAATGTCGGCGTGGCAATTTATCCTCCAGAATGGGATGTGCAGATTTTCCGCCGCCGTTTTTTCATCCGTGCTGTCGCCGATGACGACGTAAGTGCATCTGCGACCGAAACGCGCGGCTACGCGGCTGAAGCAGCTTTCTTTGCCTGCGGAAATTGCTGAATTATGAAAAAATACTCCAAAAATTGATTAAAAATTGTACTATTACTGAATTTTGTTAAATTTCGTTAAATTTTCGAAAATGTTCGAAATTTTTTGGAATTTTCGAAATTCTCCAAAATTTCCGAATTGTTGGAAATTGTTGAAGTGTTTGGAAATTATTTAATTTTTGGGAATAGTTGGAATTCTTTCCAATTTTTTAAAATTTTAAAAAATTTTCCAGTCTTGAAAATAATTAAAATTTTTTCAAATTTCCCAAATTTTTGAAAATGGTCAATATTTCCGAAATTGTTGAAACTCTCGAAAATTATTGTACATTATGTAATTTTTGGAAAGTGTTAGAATTTTTTCAATTTTATGGTATTTGTGAAAAATTTTCTAAAGTTTTGAAAATGGTCAAAACTTTTTAAATTTTTGGGGATTTGTTAACAATTTCTAAAATTTATGTTCACAAGTTTTCGGGACTATTCAGAAATCATCTTATTCCCAAAAACTTCTGACATTTTTGTAAATAAGCGGATTTCGTGAAAATTTTCGAAATTTTTCGAAATCTTCGAAATCTTCACGATTTTTGAAAATTGTCAAAGTTTCTTTGAAATTCCTAAAATTTTCCAACATTTTCTGAATTGTAATGTCTAATAAATTCACGATATTTGAAAGATGATATAATGTATGAAATAAGATAACAAACTAAAATTGGACCTGTTTTCGAGGCCGAGTAAATATTCTCGATGGGAAAAATGCCGCCCAGGCCGAAAAGCAGGACTTTGGAGAGCGCGGGGACGAGCTGGGTGGAGGTGACGAGGATGTTGACGTAGTGGCTCCTCTTGCTGATGTGGTTGAGGCACTTCATCGCCGCGGTGAGCCAGTTGTCCGTCATGCGCTCGATCTCGTTGCGCAGCTGGATCCACTGCTCCCGGATGGCGACCCCCAGGAGGCCCTCCACGTTGTTCCTGTAGTTGGTGTAGATCTCCTTGATTTTCCGGTAGCGGAAGGCCAGTTTCCGCATCCAGTCGACGCCGCCGCGAACCCCGCTCGGGAGGCACATGTTGTTGCTGTTGCCGCACCGGAAACCGTCGCTCGCGAAGTTGTACGACGACAAGTCCTGCCCGTTGTCGTCCGAGGCCATGTCGTCTATGTGGGCCTGGTCGCAATCCTGACAGCAGGTTATTTTACACTTTTATTATTGGTTTTTTCTACACTTTATTTACACTCATTTTTGGTTCATAATTAGTTGACTTTTTCCCTGATCAGGGAAAAAGTCGAAACTTTAATTCTTATAATTAATTATCATTATAATAATTATAATTATAATAAAATATTGAGTATTTTAATTATAATTATAATTATTATTTATTATTACAATTATTATAATTATAACAGAATATTCGACGTATTTAAATTTGCGAGTTTTTTGTGTTAAATTCAATTTTTCGTCGTTTTATTGAAATTTTTGAAAGTTTTCGTAAGGTATATTATGTTCAATTTTAGAAAATTTTCACGAGATTAAGAAGTTTGAAGTTTCGGAGTTTTTTGAAAACTCGACCTTTTGAATTCTAAATTTCAAAATTTGCGAGTTTTTTATGTGAAATTCAATTTTTCGTCATTTTATTGAAATTTTTGAAAGTTTTCGTAAGGTATATTACATTCAGTTTTAGAAAATTTTCACGAGATTAAGAACTTTGAAGTTTCAGAGTTTTTTAAGAACTCGAAATTTTGAATTATAAATTTCCAATACTTGAGAAATTTATTGGAAATTTAATCATTGTTTACGCAGTACTTCGAAATTTCTTACAGTTCTTAAAAATTTCACAAATTACTGAGACTAAAATATTTCCAAACATCAAAATGCTTTAAAATGATTGAACAATTTGAAATTTATCGAAATTTGCATGGAAACTCCAAAATTTCTAGCTTTTATAAACTTTGACATCATTTTGAAACTTTCAAAATTTTAGAAAGTTTCGAAATTTCAAATCTTTACAAGCTCAAAACTTAACGATTTTTCGAAATTCTCGGAAACTTATATTAAAACTTTCAAAATTTTAGAAAGTTTCTGAATTTCAAAACTTTACAAGCTCAAAACTTCACAGTTTTTCGAAATTCTCGGAAATTTCAACATTTTTCCAAAATATGTAAAATTTGGAATTCCAAAATCTCTAGACCTCCAAAATTTCCAATATCTCCAAAAATTGCGATACATCCAAAACTTCGATAAATCCAAAACTTTTGAAATTTCTAAGTTATACCTTAAGAATATCTAATTTTTAATAAACAATTCATAATTTTTTATATTAGTATTTAATATAAATTAATATAAAAATATATAAAATAATAATATAAAATATAAAATAAATTATATCAAATTGATATAATTAAAATCAAAATAGTGAAATTAAAAATTATAAATTCAAAATTCATAAATTCGAAACACGAAATTTCAAAGAATTTCGAAATTCTTTGAAATTCGTAAGAAATGGAAAATTTCAGAACTTGTGAAATTCTCGAGACTTTCGAAACTTCATAATTTTGCATAACTTGAAAATTCCAGTACCTTCAAAATTAAAAAAATTTTGAACGTAACGTTTTTTAGCAATTATAAAACGTAAAAACATATGATTTTATAGGATTTGAAAATTCTTCAACTCAAAATGAAAATAAGCATCCAAATTGACATAGATTTGTTGGACAAGAAAGTTGACTATCGGATTTCTGATGCGATGATCGCAAGTTCAAATCCCACTGCCCTCAAAAAATTTTTATATTTCTTTCGCAACGAAATTTGAGCTAGAGCCTCATAAACTGATAAAAATGGTATATATATATACATTAGCCAAATGATCCAAAAAAGATTATAAAATTTCTGCACATTTTTAAAAATGTGGAAAAAAAATTTTTATGGACAATTTTTTTTTTCATAAATCTTTTACAAAAAATGCAAATAATATAAAACTTTCATAAAACCGACCTTAAGAAGTTTGTATAAAAATTTTTTATACGGTTTTTATAAAAACTAGAATCACTAGGGAATTTTATAAGGTTTTTTTAAAACTAGAATCGCTAGGATAATTCACAAATAAGCTATATATGCTCATTTACGAATAATAATTATAATGAAAGCAATACAATTTTTTCGCATATAACTAACTTCGATGTCATCGTAAAAAAAGTGAGTGTCCGCCAAGTTGTAGATTATTTTTTCCATCCTGTAGGCCAATTGATGTAGCAGAGCTTGGTCTTTGCCGTAAGTAGACGCGAATTGGCCGGTGAGAAGTGCGTGAAAAACGACTATGGTTTCGTCCAGGTCCCAGATGAATATTCGATCGGGCCCGGTTTCCACGATGTCAGCCGATCCGATACAGTTTCCGCTTCCGCTTTGCCGTTTACCTCTCTTGCACGGCTTCGTGGCCGCCCCTGCTTTTTATCGTCATTTTTTATTACATCATCATCAACAACTCCGAAAATAATCATCATTTTAGTCAATTCACCATTTACTCAGTCGATTTTGGACATTTTTATCTCGAATTGTAAAAAATCGTCATTTTATATTTGAAAGAGATAATTTCAAAAATGTCAAAAAATTTTTTCTCCTGCTGAGACACGAGCAATGATATAAGATTAAATATTATTGCCTAACATTGGAATTTCGAAATTTTTGGAAATTTTTGATATTTCTGCAAATTTTCGAAATTTTTGCGAATTCCCGAAATTTTTGAAAATTTTTAGAACTTCTCGAAATTTCTCAAATTGTGGAAAATTGTTGAAGTCTTTGAAAATTTTCAGAAATTCTGTGATTTTTGTGAATTGTTGGAATTTTTCAAATTTTGTTAGATTTTTTAAAATATTCTAAAATTGTTGGAATTTTCGAAATTCTCTAGAATTTCCAATATTGTTGAAAATTATTGAAGTTTTTGGAGATTATGTGGTTTTTTAAAATGATTAGAATTTTTTTCAATTTTGTGGAATTTTAGAAATTTTTCCAAAGTCTAAAAATATTTTAAATTTTTTCAAATTTCTCAAATTTTCAAATTTCAAATTTCAAAATTTTCGAGAATTTTGAAAAGTTCCAAAATTGGTGGAGTTTGGAAGATTCTTGTGGATTCTGTAATTTTTGTAAATTGTTGAAATTCTCCAAATTTTGCTAGACTTTTGAAAATATTCTGAATTTTTTGGAATTTTCGAAATTCTACAAAATTTCCAATATTGTTGAAAATTGTTGAAGTTTTTGGAAATTGTGTAATTTTTGGAAATGGTAGAATTTTTTTCAGTTTTGTGAAATTTTAGAAAATTTTTCGAAGTCTTGAAAATAGTTAAAATTTTTTCCAATTTCCCAAAGTTTTGAGACTTCTCAAAATATTCAAAATTGTTGAAAATTGTTAAAGTCTTGCAACTTTTGATAAATTACGTAATTTTTTAAAGTGTTGGGATTCTTTTAATTTTGTGGAATTTTTGAAAATTTTCTGAAGTTTTGAAAATGGTTAAAATTCTTGAAAATTTTCGGAATTGTTCAAAATTATCGTCATTTTTGTTCGAGTTTTTGGGAATTTTGATGAGTCATGTTATTTTCAAAAACTTCCGAAATTTCCGAAAATATGCAGTATTTCGTAAAATTTTTCGAAATCCTTCGAAATCTCCGAAATTTTCAGTATTTTCGTACACGATTGTTAAAAACTGTTGAAGTTTCAAAATTCCCAAATTTTTCCAACATCTCCTAAATTGTTCGAAATGTTCGGAATCGTTGAGAAATTTTGAAATGTCTGAAAACAAAGGTGATTCTTGAAAATTTTCGGAATTGTTCAAAATTTTCGTAATTTTTCTTCAAGTTTTCGGAAATTTTTAGAGATCATGTTATTTCCAAAAACTTCCGAAATTTCCGAAAATATACAGTATTTCGTAAAAATTTCAAATCCTTCGAAATCTTCGAAATTTTCTGAATTTTCGTACACGATTGTTGAAAATAGTTGAAGTTTCTCAAAATTCTAAAATTTTTTCAACATTTCCTAAGTTGTTCAAAATGTTCGGAATCGTTCACAAATTTCGAAATTTCTGAAAATAAAGTTGGTGCCATTCATCAAGTTCGTACATATTATTAAGGGTTGCCAAAACACTTGACAGTCATCGATCAGTAATGAAAAATCACGAGTTGATCACGTTAGATGAATGTAAAGTATCAATTGAAATTTCGCATGTTAAGTGCGTTCTAAACTCTTATAAGATAATCTTCAATCACATGTTGGAAAAATGACATAACTGTAATCGTATGCTTCCAGCAAACTCAAAAAACACTCTTCAATACAAAAACCAGCACGATAATTGAAAGATTCTGTTAGCTGTAATGGTAATGCAATGATATGCAATGTTATATAATTGCATAACCTTGCTAATGACATAGCAGGGATCCAAAAAAAGTCCTTATTCAGAAAATAAACACTGAAAAAGTACCAAAAGCTAAAAATCTCAAATAAACTGGAATTTGAAGAGAATAAACTAGAAATTGAGTAAAATGAAAAATATTCGGCGCGATGATTCGCGCCGAATCCTCATTCTTCGTCGATAAAAATATTGAATTCGTGTCGTATTACCTTCGACGTTCGTGGTTTCGCGCGCGGTCAAATCGCTTGCATCGTGAGACGTCGTATCTAACGCTAGCGCCGACTTTGCTGAGTCTTCTTGCGAACGAAATAAAAGGAAATTAGATAATAGTCAGTTTATGTGAAAAATGAATTGATTGGCATCAAATTAGTTCAATTATTGGTAGTTTTACTATTATACAGGGTGTCCTAAAGTCACCGTAAGTTGTTAAGGAAAACAATGAAATTTTGAAATTTTCATTCCTTGATTAGATTTTTTGATTGATTTTCGAATTTTTGAATCTTTTTACTTGGGTTTGTTTTTTATAATTTCAATGAGCAAAATTAATTGGAATCAGTAATCGACCAATTTGAAAGATTAAATTTTTTGACGAAAATACTGGTTTTTCACTAACTTGGGGAGCATTAATTACTGAAGAAGAAAAAAAAATGTAACACTGTGCAGAATTCAAAATTGAAGGAATTTGAATCCTTGAAATTTTATAAATTTTTTGAATGTATCCACATTTAGCAAAAATTTCGGATTTTGGGGAATTTCCGAATTTTTTCGAATTGTTGAATTTAAGAACATTTTTCGATTTCCGTTGAATTGTTCAAAACTGAAAAAATAATCAGAGTTCTCAAAATGTTCGTAATTTTTCGTATTTTCCAAATTTTTGAAATTCTTTAATTTTTTGAAATAGTAAAATTATTCATTCGAATTTTGAGAATTTTCAAAATTTTTTGAGTTGTCGGATTTTCGAAACTTTTTGTAATTTTCGAAACTTTTGAATTGTTGGAAATTGTGAAAAAATTATCAGAGTTTCTTAAAATTTTCGTAATATTTTGTATTTTTTAAATTTTTCGTAATATTTTGTATTTTTTAAATTTTGTGAATTCTTGAATTTATTGAAATAGTAAAATAATTCATTCCAATTTTGAGAATTTTCATTATTTTTTGAAGTTTTCGGATTTCCGAACATGTTTTAATTTTCGAAACTTTTAAACTGTTCAAAACTGTTAAAAAATGATCAGAGTTCTTAAAATTTTCGTAATTTCTCGCAGTGTTCAAATTTTTTGAATTCTTTAATTTTTTGAAATAGTAAAATAATTCATTGGAATTTCCAGAATTTTCGAATTTTTTGGAGTTTTCGGATTTCCGAACATTTTTTAATTTTCGAAACTTTTAAATTGTTCAAAACTATGAAAAAATAATTAGAGTTCTTTTCCAAATTTTTGAAATTCATGAATTTTTTGAAATATATTAGTAAAATAATTCATTCGAATTTCGAGAATTTTCGAATTCTTTTAAGTTGTCGGATTTTCGAACATTTTTTAATTTTCGAAACAATCGAATTGTTGGAAATTGTGACCAAATTATCAAAATTCTCGAAATTTCCCAAACTTTTCGTATTTTTCAAATTTTCAAAATCCTTGAATTTCTTGGAATCATTCAATTCATTAGAATTTCGAGAATTCCGAAAATTTGTGGACCTTCATACTTTCTGAATAGTTGAAAATTTAAAGATAACTTCCAATTTTTAAATTTACATATAAATAAAATTCGTAATAAATACTTCAAGGAATTCAGAAAACTGACATAAATTTGTTAATAACTTCGTTAATTTTGAAAATTCTGAAAAATAACAAAAGAAAATTTCACGATGTTTGAAAATAGAATAAAAAATCAAGAAATAAATAAAGAGATCAATAAATAATAATAAATAATAAAATAAATAAATAAACGAATAAAATGAAATAGTTTTTATGGTTTTTCACTATTCCGGCGATTTTGCGAAATCCTGTATAAACACACCAATTTAATTTAATTTCTTCCCAAACTCGAAAATTCCAAAATTTTTCAAAGTTTTCCCAGCGCGATAATAAATTTTCCCGACTATCCAAAACGCTCGAAAACGCAAAAAAAAATTAACTAAAATGTTAAATTACATAGTTAGAAAATAGAAACCGAGATTTTTTCATACCTACGAAATTTAAATTGCTAATGTTGAAGGAAGTTGGGGTAGTTTGGTACCCGGACATGCCGTAGTACCCGGAATATTGCAACTTGTCGTTTCCATAAAAAGAGTTCGTGTACGCGTTGCAGTCCGGCCATTTCTGCAAACACTTTAGGAATTACAAAATAAATAACGTTTTATTATTCTTCACAATCAAAATATTTAACATTAGCTAATTATAAAATATTAATAGTATAAGTATAACATAATCAATAGAAGTTAAAAAAAAGTTAATTCAGATTCAAGACATTTTCCCCACAGGGGTAGGGGGGTGGGGGTTATAATTAAAATTTTACAATATTTGAATAAATATTTATCGATTCATTTATTTTGAAAATAAATATGATTAATTAATGATGAATAAATACAGAAAATAATGATTATTTTTCAATAAATATTTATTGATTAAAAAAAATGAATTAATAATAAATACTACTGAAAATAAATTTATTTTTCAATAAATATTTATTGATTAAAAAAAATGAATTAATAATAAATACTACTGAAAATAAATGAATGAATCAATCAAATGATAAGTTCATTTTAAATATCTATTCACTATTCTTAAATTTATTAATTTATAAATGAATAAATAAACTCATAACCAATAATACTGAAAATGAATGAATAAATAAAGAAAATGATACATTTATTTTTGATATTTACTTATTATCAATTTATGTACTTATTTATAACATAAATAAATAAATCGTGCAAAATAAATATGTATTGAACATAAATTTATTGTTTTTAAATAAATTTCAACTAATTCAAATAAATAAATAAATAAAAAATAATATTAAAATTTATTTATTTACAAAATAAGTAAACTAACTTTTAATAATAAGAAAAATGAAAAAAATTGATATTTTC
>JAPYZK010006918.1:0-10778 GCA_030522785.1 Platygaster equestris
TTGAAGTTTTAGAAGTTGCGACAAAATATATGGAATTTTCACAATTTTGAGTTTTCGAAAAATTTCCGAAGAATTTCGGAATTCAAAAATTGGAGTTCGGAGATTTACGAGATTTTGGAAATTTCAAAATTGAAATAAATTCTAATATTTTGATAATCGTTTCTATATTCTAATATTTTGGTGATATCTCTTCAATTTTCGAAATTCAACAACTTTTTTGGAATATTCACAATTTCTAATCCTCTTGAAATCGTTCAAATGTTCAAATCATCTACAAATTCTGAAAAGTTTCCGATTTTCCAGATTTGTCGAACTTCTTAAAATGTTTCATTATGTCAAAAATTTTCAATTTTCGAGAAGTTGAGGAATTATGAAAATGATCAAAAAATGATTTGAAAAAACAGAATCAATAAACATTTTAAATTTGAAAAAAAAAACTTGAAACAAAAATGAAAAATTGAGAAGTATTTGAAATTTCGTAATAAAAAATGATTCAGATTCTTCATAATATATGTCACTCTTAAAAAGTATAAAAGCATTGTCGACCTAAAAAATTCCTACGATATTCCAAAAGAAACACTGCACATCAGCACGAGCTGGAAAAGTCGCCGAACCAACAACCAAAACCAAACCAGCGCATTTTTCCGCATCGCGAAATTTGTTTATCGAACGTTTCGAGGCCCCTTTCCGCGTTGAAGAAAGCCCGACGGCCGCGTACGAAACTCATGAAGTATACAAACAAAACCGGACTCTCCAAATAATCTTCACGATGTGTACCTCCATGTTTAATATGTACGCAGTACAAAGACTCTCCACGTAACATCTGGTCCCTTTTGTGCCAGTTCTGCCCGGGGAAAAGGATGAAAAATGAGAGGAAAAAAAAAGAGAAAAAATCTTAAGGGGACTCCTCGGGCCCCGAGTGAGAGGGCCCAGAAGAGGACAATGTGTCGACGTCCATTCTTGACTCGTCGTTACGAAATGCCCCGGGATTGTTTGCTTTTCCTTTAGAGAACTGAAGGGTTCGTTTCCGAAAGTACTGGACATTTTTCATCCTTCGATTAAAATTGTTGTGTAAACGCACGATTGAAAAATCTTAATTTTCGAAACAACGTTTCAGTGGACCTCAATGAAGCAGTTCATCCGCAAATTTTTTTAACGTAAAATTTTTACGTAAATCTCTAGAGAAAAAAGTGACGAAACATCTGAAGCCTGCCGCGTACATCAAATAATAATCGATAATCTATCGAAATCGTGTAATAAGCTCACTTCAATGCGATGGTTCTGACGATTCGTGATTTGCCCGCGAGTTTCGACTTTTGATCATCGAGAATAATTGTCGAGATCATTGTTGTTAATAATGATAAATGCTAAAATCATCATTTTTGATTCCGGAATTGATTTTCATTCATGGTAATTGATAGGAATTGATTGAAATGAACAGTAATTGGTTAGAATTCATAAGGATTCATGGGAATTGATACAGATTGATGGAAATAGATAGGAATATCCATAGTAATAGATAATAATTCATTAGAATCGATGGAAATTGTTATGAATCGATAAAAATAAATGAAAATCGATCTAGTGATTGATGAAAATTCATAGAAATGCATAGGAATTAATGGAAATTGATGTAAATTGTCATAAATTGATAGAAATTGATGAGAATTTATTCAGAAGTTATAGGAAAAAATGTAAATCAATAGAAATGATTGACGGGAATTTATAAGAATCCATAAAAATTAATGGAAATAAATTGGAGTCGATTGTAATTTATAAGGATCGATGGGAATTGATGGAAATTGATAGAAATGAATGGAAACTGAATAGAAACTGATATGAATATTCATGGAAATTCATGGAAATCGGTGAGAATCGATGGGAATAGAATAATCGAGGAGAATAAATGGAAATCAATAGTAATTGATGGGAGTTGATAGGAATCGATTGAAATTAGAATTAACAAAAGTTTGTAGGAATAAACGTGAATCAATAAGAATTTTACATGTAAACGAATTCATAGAAATCGAAATTGATTAGAATTCATAGGAATTCATGAAAATCAATGGAAATTGGTACAAATTAATAAACATTGATAAGAATGAATGGAAGCAATAGTATATCATAATGAATGAGAATTCGTGGAAATCGATAGGAATTTATGGGAATAAATGGGAATTAATAAAATATAATGGGAATGGATGGTTAAATCGATAGTCGTTGATAGGAACTTATGGGAATCGACGAAAATTGATATGGGAACTGATAGAAATCGACGAGAATAAATGGAAATCAATAGTGATTGATGGGAATGCTTATGAATTCATAGGGATCTATAGGAATTTATAGAAATGAATGGGAATTGATGAAAACTTATGAAAATCGATGGAAATCAATGGGAATGTATAGAGATCGATAGGAATTGACAGAAATCCATGTATAAAGTATGAAGTACCCATTGATATTCATTTTGAAATAACCCTACAGATAAACTTAGAGAAAATGGAAATTTTGACGAACATTCCAGGTCACCCTTCGTGTGTTTGAACAAAATTAACTCGATAAAATCGAAAAACACGATCCAAAACGACCCAACAAAATTTCATTGATTCAAGATGTATTTCCTTGTTAGGGTGATGTATCTTAGAGATAGGTCGTGCTGTTAAAACCAAAGAGATGAAAGGGGAGGTGGGTATTATGGTAAATCCTTCCGTTTAGTCGGTTGTTACGGTGGGTAAAAAGGTAATTGTGAAGTTAAGATGTATCAGAGGAACGATCTTCCTTCGCTCGAGAGTCGTTAAGAACGTTGTTCCGATTTTATAGTAGTTAAGCTAAAGAGAATTTGCTATTGAGATGATTCGAAAAATTGCAACGAAGCCACAACAATTTCCTCGGCATTACTCACTGTAATTCAGTATAAAATGAAACTCCGCAATTTTACATCAGGAGTCGGGAAAATGTTTGATTATCACGAACCTTCTATGCTCAAATAAGAAAATTTTCTATCCTGGTGTTTCTGTGCTCAGTCTTTTTCGCTCAAGTTTTCGTAATTTCTGAAAACGCTCAGGACAATCCTGAAGGTGAGTAAAATAATCGTCAAGATTTTCGAAAATCGTCGAGTATGCAAAAAAGACACGATCAAATTTTAAGAGCTCTGGAGAATTCTGAAACTTTGAAAAGTTATGAAAATTTTTGGTTTCATGTGTCAAGACTGGAACTTTTTCATACACTCCAAATTCCGTATGGAAATCATGAAAATTTATGAAAACTCCAAAAATCCTCACACGAGCTTTAAAACTCTCTAACTGTATATAAAAAACTTTTGATAAACTTTCAAATATCCGTCAACTCACGAAAACACTTTGAGAAGAAGAAAAAAGCCCAAATATTCTCAAAAACAAAACACCCCGTAATTAATGAAAACTCTCGTTTCGTGAATTGAGTGCACCAATTCCTACTTTGGACTCCGTTCAAAAGTCTCGTTTTCGTGTTTTAATTGGCGAATCTTGGGTTCTTGGGGACGAATATTTTTTTCTAAAACCTACGCTCGTGTCAGCGACAGATCACTCGATTAGATCCTCGGACGGCGACGTTCGTTTGCTTAATTAAAATACAAGGAACTTCGGGGCCCTGTTTGCGCTCGGATCTTAACGAGCACAAATACCGAGGAGAGAATATTCATCATTGTCAACCGTTAGCCAAATAATACGAAATTATGGCACCTTCAGCCTTTTTTAATGAGCGTCATAATCAAGCACGTTGCCAGGGAGGGAGCTAAGGGGGCTAAAGCCCTTCCCGAAATTCTGGAAAATTTGGAAAATCTAGCACATTGCCAAAAAGTATATTTTGAAAAAGATAATTGAAAAATACTGATTTTCACAATTGTCAAAATTTTGGAAAAACTTCATAATTTTAACATTTTCAACATTTCAAGAGTTTCAATAATGTTGGGCATTTTCAGAGTTTAGAGGAATTCGAGAGTTTAAGATGTTTTTAGAAGTTTGGAAATTTTCGAACTTTAAAAATTTTGGAAATTTCGAAGTTGTAAGAGAGTTTGGAAATTCTAAAACTGCATGAAATTTTCATAATTCTTGAAATCACGACAATTTTAAGACCAGAAACTGAATAATTTGGGATATTTCTAATATTTTGAGATTTTCAACAATTCTGAGAATTTTCAAAAATTTAAGTATTTCAAAAGTTTCGGAAATTACTGGAATTATGAAAACTTCAAGAATCTCAAAATTTTTGTAAATTTCAGAAATTCGTAAAAGTTTCCAGAATTCTGGAAATTTACAATATTTTTATCATTCTCGGAATTACTAAAATTTTACGTATTCTTCACATTTCGAGAAATTTGATTATTTGTAACATTTCAAGATTTTCAATCATTCAGAGAATTTCGAAAGTTTGTAGTGTTTTACTTTACAATAGTTTCAAAAATTTTAGAAATTTCAGAGATTTAAAGAAGTTTTGAAAATCTTAAGAATTAAGGCAGTTTCGATAATACTGAAAATTGGAAAATTTCACGAATTTCCAAAATTTCGACAAATTTTTGTTTAGTTGAAATATTTTCATTATATTTTGAAATTTTTTACTATTTTGATGAATTTCGAAGTTCAGAGGATTTTCAAAATTTTCAAACTTTTTGAAATTTTCAAAATGTGCAGAATTTCGGAAATTTTTATAATTTCAGAGATTTGAAAAAGTGTTAAACATTCGGAAAATTTACAATACTTTGATAATTATTGGAAATCCGAAAATTCCACGAATTTCTGAAATTTTAAGAAACTTGATAATTTTGAACATTTTGAACATTTCAAGATTTAGAATGTGGACAATTTGAAGAATTCCAAAAATATTAGAAATTTCAGAGATTCGAAAGAGATCAAAAAGTTCTGAGATTTCATGGAATTTTTATGATTCCCCAATGAAACTTCACTCTTCAAACTTATTAAATGAATTTCAAGTACAATAAAAATCAGCTCAGCCCTCTCCAAACGAAATTTCTGGTTACGTCCTTAGTCATAATTATAGGCTCCAAACATATTCAAGATTTTTATACCGAAAACTACGTTTATACGATAAAAGTGATTTCACATTTTCACTTCCTCAAACACGAAGTGCAATGTTGATCATACTTAATATTATAATGATCCAAGAGCCTCCTTTTGAATCATCCGCTCATCATTATGCCACCGTCCCACAACTCGATAGTCGCAGTTCGAGTTTCAATGTGGGTCCAAATCAAGACTTATCTAAGACTCAATGAAGTTTTTGATGCACTCACCGTCCATCTGAATGTGAATTGAAGTTGAAGTGTGACGGGTTCCGTGAGGGTGAATGTGTTCTCGCCCAGGGCGTGACTAGATACGTTGCCAAAGCTGCAGGAGCCGATGGCGGTGACGTTCGACTGGTACTCCTTAAGACAAAGCCAAAACGCGGTGGCGCAAGGTTTCGTGCACGGCGGCAGGCTTTTGCCACCGCCGCCATTTCCTCCGCCACAACATCTACCGTCCACCAAGGTGCCCCTGTTGTTCGTCAATGATAGTATTTGCACCTCGAAAAAACCGCTACCGTTTATCGCCTGCAAAACGAAAAAAAAACACAGCCCTTCAAAATACTATATATTACTTCCCATTCAGCAATAGTATTATATTTCTCAACGAGTGCGGAAGGAGCTTTTTTTACGAATGTGAAGTTTGCAAGACGAGCCGAAGTCGAGTTTTGAAATCCCATTCGTCAAAAAAGCCCTTCTGCCCAAGTTGAGGACTATATTTTTTCCAACAACGCGAAGACAATTCGATTTTTGACGTTTTGAGTTGACTTCGATTTTATGAACTTGTGAGTGTTTAAAGTTGATTTGAGGGCGATCTAGGAAATTTGTGAGGGATCTAGTGACTTCTATTTAGGTTTCTAGTGACTTCTCGAACAATATTGGAACTTTTGGAGGATTTAAAGTAACTTTAAGAGTGATCTAGTGATTTTGAAGAAGTTTCTATGAAATGATTCGGAATTTTCTATAACTTTTTGAAAGTTTCTAGTGACTTTTCGAGTGTTTCTTGTGGATTCTGAGAACTTCTAATAATTTTCAAAATGATTCAACAAGATTGAAGGAGTTTTTGATTACATTTCGAGAGTTTCCAGTAACTTTTTGAGGGTTTCTAGAGATTTTCAGATCGATTTAGTGACCTCGTGCGTGTTTTGAGTTGATTTGAGGGCAATCTAGGAACTTTGTGAGGGTTCAAGTAACTTTTATCTAGGTTTTAGTGACTTCTCATACAATCTTTGAACTTTTTGAGGATCGGAAGTGACTTTCAGAGTGATCTAGTGACTTTTAAGAAGTTTCAATTAACTGATTGGGCATTTACTGTAACTTTTTGGAAAATGCTAGTGACTTTTTGATGGTTTCTCGTGGATTCTGGGACCTTTAATAATTTTCAAAATGATTCAACAAGATTAAAGAAGTTTTTGATTACATCTCGAGAGTTTCCAGTAACTTTTTGAGGGTTTCTAGTGATTTTCAGATCGATTTAGTGACCTCGTGAGTGTTTTGAGTTGATTTGAGGACGATCTAGGAACTTTGTGAGGGTTCAAGTGACTTTTATCTAGGTTTTAGTCACTTCTCTTACAATCTTCGAACTTTTTGAGGATTGGAAGTCACTTTCAGAGTGATCTAGTGACTTGATTGCAAAACAAAAGTGATTGCAAAACTCGCCTTCGGCTCGTCCTGCAAACCCTACAATCGTGAAAAAAGCCTTTCTGCACAAGTTGAGGATTATATTTTTTCCAACAACGTGGAGAAAATTCGTTTTTTGACGTTTCCAGCCGTGGAGAAAATCGCATTTTCTCCAAGGCGTTGGGAAAAAGTCATCATTCATCACATATAATCCAAAAATAACCCAACGAGATGATGAAAATCTCGTTTCTCGCTCGTTTTAAAGGCCAGACGTCTCGGATTTTTTAAAAATCATTCCTATCAACGATTCGCAAGTCTCCACCGGGATGATTTCATCAATCGCGATGAAAAAACGTAATTGCTCATTAACGACCCCGGAAAACGAAAGTGTCTATCCTTTCCTTGTACTCGTCTGCACAATTACGCGAGGCTCATTAGTTATAAAACACAAAAATGTCACTCAAGCGGGACACCTTATATAACCGAGGAGGAAGAGCCGCATGGAAATTGGAAAGCAAAGGCCAGCAGACGATCCTCCGCGCTTTCTACCTTCGATCCCGCGATTGCCCGTGTTTACCGCGTTCCTCGTGCTCGACGGGCGATTTCGGTTCGCTGATTTTTTTCATCGCCGGTTTCGCTGGAGCATTCCTTCACACTCGGCTGACGGTTCTTTGGCGCATGAACGATTCGCGTTGGGTGGATGTCTCGAGATCGAGGAAAATATGAGCATCTTTGGGAAATTTCGTGTTTCCTCAACTTTTTTGGACTTTTTTTTAGTTCTAGCCTGGTTTGGTCCGAATAAACTGATGGATTAAATCACTCACATTCCTACCTAAACACGGAAATTACGGTTTCACATCACGATATAACAATTGAAGAATCGAATTCGAAGTCAATGAATTATAAATCCAAAAATGAGAACCCTCAGAATTAATAAAAAACGGTTTAAAACTGGTAATTTCAAAAATGTGTTTCAAAATTTCAGAATCAGGGAATATACGTCTGAACTTTATCATCCTTTGTGAAACTTTGTATTTTTCGAAAATTCGTTGATTCTTCACTTCTACTCATTGTAATTACATGCAATTACAAATTTTGTTTCAGTTCAGAAGTTTTTTTTCTCAGTGTACCATGTTATGAAAATCATCAAAACTTTATAAAAGTTTGACATTTTCAAAAGTGTTCCCCGAGATTCCCGCAGCTGTCGAAGACTTGGCGTGCGGTTTCTCCAGACGCTTTTTGCCCGCGGAATCGCACGGTTTATCGTGCAACGAGCGGAAGTTTCAGCATAAGTCTCAGGGCGAAAGGCCTGTTACGTTCAACAATCTGTCCTCTCTCTCTTCCCGACTCGTCTTCCATTCTGCACTCGCGTCAAAGAAATCGAGCACTTTCGCAATACTGAGATGCGCGATCGAAAAACATTCCTTGCCCCCCAACCCCTCTCTCGAGCAATTAACAAAATGCCACGACTTAATTCCGAACCTCATCCAACAGCAAGAATGCCGACCTTTTTCTTTTTTTCCTTACTGATTTTTTTATCCCGGGTTTTCATAGTGACGAGCGCATTCAGACAATGAGGTCATTCATCGATTTTTATCATCATTTAATAGTTTCGGCAAATCATTAAAATGACTCATTTCATCCACTCAACATTTTCATGATACACAAAAAACCGTAAAAAACGATTTTCCGTGTAAAAAATGCATAAACACAATATTTATCACTTGTAGCACATTAGGGTAACGATCTAAACGCACCTCACGATCGGGGGGTCCGAGTTCGACTCCCACCGCCGCCGACTTTTTTCCCCGAGCACGCAAACGGAATAACTCATCGAAATTCGTCAATGTAAATAACATTGACTCCCCTAAACGACACTTAAGCACGTAGTACGCCTCCGAATGAGGCCCCGTGCGAAATCGATTCACGAGGAACCTTTGGGAACGAATCTAATATCCCTGACAAAAACGGAGTAACGCGATTTTTTCGCAAATTGAATGACAAGTGTCCCGAAACGGAGGAAAGAATGGCTTGGATTTCTCCTCGAAGGCATTGTTCGCCAGGGACCGGGGTTTGCCCAGTCGCCTCACGTACCGTCGCAAAATTGCCGGGCGGAGATGTGAGCGGACCCGATAGAGATGCGGAAGACGCCGAATCTACAATTTTCTAAGACTCAAATGACCACGTGTGTCTCTGTTTTCAGGATAATTGTGCCTTTTATGGTCGATTTTTTGTGTCCAAGGTGAAGATGAAGCTTTTAAAGGAATCGACGTGGGAATAGAATTTCTTTCTTGATTCGAAATTTCGAGTATTCGAAGCCCGTCTATTTTCTGAAATGCCTATTTCAGACGACTACGTTGAACATATATTTCGATTTTCAAACTTTTTCGAAGCGTGAGAAACAGACGAACTTTATACAAATTTGAATCGGTTGAAGCCCATATTTTCCTGATTTCAAATTTCTAAAAATCTAAGTTCACGCCTCTTATATAAAGAACGAGCATTCTAAAATATCTGACCGTGCTATAGAACAAAAAACAAAATCAAATTTGTCACCCATCCCTTTTCTGTTACCATAACCCGAAAAACCATCATTCGTGTCTAATCCCTCTGATATAGAACTTGCACATTTGTGCATATTTGTCGGATTATGGGACGAATAAAGCACGGTCGATAAATACCGGCGTCGTATAAGCCGTGTGGAAGCGAGTCTAATGCGAAAGAACGTTGATTCTTGGACACCATGTACGTAGGAGAGCGGCTCTCGTATCTACGGGGGCATACCCTTTGCGCATCGCGCGCCAAGAATTTCTGACAAGCGCAATACGCCGTTCCATTGCGCGCTCACGCCGACTTCTATACGGTTCCACCAGCCCGAGAAGAGGCTTTTCTTTCCGCATAACCTAGGTGCAGCCAGCCATTCATCGCGAGAACCTCACGAGAAAATGTGATAAATCGCTGTAATAACCAGCTACACTCCTAACAAAACTTCCCTTTTTTCCTTTTTCCTCACGTTTTGCATCACAAATTGTGATTCATACCCAAAATTTTTGGATACTAGACATGATGCGCGCGCTACGCGCGCCTGCATTTTACGATTATAATTTCTTCGAATAATTCCTATACATGCTATTACAAATATCAATGGGTATTTTATACTTTATATGCATGGCATGATTTTACAGGACGAGCGATCGCAGCTTAGCCCGTGCATTGGAGGCATAGGAGAAAGGAAACTTCAACAAAAGTTCTGCTCCAAAATGACGCTCCAGTCGATTTTTTTGATGTTTCATTCAAAAGAGCAAGTAAAAAACTATCAGCTCATGTCGAAATCTAAAAATCGATTTTTTCAGAGTAAGCCCCCTTTAATTTCTTCGGCGCACGTCACGTATATGGATTTCTGACGATTCCTACTAATTTCCATCTATTTTCATGGATTTCCATTGATTGTCATAAATCCCTACTGATTCCTATAAATTCCCATAGATCCCTATGAATTCACATCAATTACTATTGATTTCCATTTATTCCCATTGATATCTACTATCAACTCTCGATTCCTATGGATTTATACCAATTATTATTTATTTGGATTCCCATCAATTTTTATCAGTTGCCATCAAATTTCATCGATTCCCATTGATTTCATAGAATTCCAATTGATTCTCATCAATTTTCAAGAATTCCGATAAATTCCCATCCATCACGCACTATCAATATCCATCCTTCATTTCCCATTAATTTCTATCAATTCTATCGTTTCCTATGAACTCATGTGAATTCCCATTAATAACTATCAATTTCTATTTATTCTCGTCGATTTCTATCGATTCCCATCGATTCCCACCAATTCCCATAAATTCCTATCAACTGCTGTCGATTTGACCATCCATTCCCATTAATTTCTATTAATTTCCATTTATTCTCATGAATTCCTATCAATTTACATGAATTCTTATTGATCATAATATACGATTGTTTCCATTCATTCCTATCAATTTTTATTAATTTCTACCAATTCCCATTGATTTCCATGAATTCCTATAAATTGTAATCAATTTCGATTTCTATGAATTCGTTCAAATATAAATTCTTTTTG
>JAPYZK010006919.1:0-17236 GCA_030522785.1 Platygaster equestris
GAATGATTAAATTCCCAATGAATCTATCAAATATTCGAAAACTTTTAAAAACCGAAATTCGGAAATTTCGGGAAAATCATTTTTAATGATTCTTGATTCGGCGTAATTGATCGAAAATTATTGAAAAAAATATATATATATTGATTTTTTCCCGTATTCAGGAAGAATTTCAGCCATATTCGTAAAATAATTCGAAATCGTGCATTAATATTACTCATTAAATATTAATTAAAATGTTTACAACATTTTTACATTGATATATTACGAAAGTAAACTTTTTTTTATAATCCTCGAAAAATTCTAGTTTTTTCTACTGTATTATGCACGTAAAAAGTGACCAGTTTTTTTACTTGAAGGGCGCCCGGTCGAAACATGATAACCCATGCACATTTTCCATACTTTATTTTTCCAATACCCCCAAGTCCCATCATATCTGAACGCAGCCTTTGAATTGATCCAAAGGGATACGTTCTTTTATCCTCAATAATGGATGCATCAGTATGCACAGATGACTGCGAGTGCATTCAACTATGTAATATTTCGAATATTATTTTGTTAAACTTTATTCAATAAACCTACGAGTACTTTGGATTCGGTTTGAAAAATTTTTGAAACCATCAATTTCATCCAACTTCATTATTACTGGTTTATTTTCCGAGTCAGAAAATATAACTTTGAAATGATAATTGATTAGTCATTCAGGTACGTACTTTTTTTATTACAAAAAACATTATAAAAGTGAGAAAATACAAGTGCAGCGTTAGAATTCCTGATGCTCTCATTTTGCATGAACACATTAATGGTATACAATAATAAAATAGCATTTCCATAGACAGATTACTTAATACTGAAGGAATTATGAATATATACGCCTGATGAGCTGTGTCGCTGACTACTGCACCAATTTCTTCCAGAAAATGCGGGTAAGATTTAACAAGCGTTTGGTAAACTTTGGACGAGTAAACTCTAATTGCGTTGTTTGATATAATCTTTATCGCTTTTCCTTTTGGTTCAACATTGCCTAAAAAATCAGCAAGGATCAAACTAACAACGGCATTTTTTTCATCCGTGTCATCCAACGATTTTATCTGGCATAATTCAACGAGACCCTGTAAGTCATATTTATCAGCAATGTGGTACAGTTCAATCACAAAATTCCGAAAAAATACTGAGACGTTTTTGAAATTTTCAAAAAAATTGAATACTTTTGCGAATTGTTGCGGTATTATGATTTTAACTTGAAATTTTAGTATCGTCTCCGTTTTTTTCTTGGGACCACGAGGGCGAAAAAACGAGAATTTAAAAATGTAATGAAGCGCGACCTCGAAAAAAATGACTTGGAAAACGTGCGAAATACGTACCTAGAAAGACCCGATAGTTGATCCGGCATTTCGGATCAACTTCGAGCGCTAGTTGATCCGGAATGACGGATCAAGTCCGAGCGCGCTGAGACGTTTAAAAATTAAAACAGTCAAATGGTAGACGTTCCCAGCATGCTCGAAGTTGTGCATCGATTCTTTCCTCAATTTGGGGTCCCGAATTTAAATTATGTTGGCACCGCAATCTTCAGGAGTGGCTACAGTGCGTGAATATCAGTGATCGTCAACCATTGCCGACCAACATATGTTCAAATTTCTAAATTTTTGTATTTCAAGAATTTTTCGGAATCTAAATTTTTCATTGTCAAAATAATTATTCAATACGTCGAAAATTCATTATTTTCACATTTTGCAATTTCAGAGTTTGTAAATTCTAATTTATAAACCAAAAAATGTAATTATAATATTCAAAAATTGATAGTTAATTTTGACACTTTAGAATTTTTTCAATCATTACCAACATTTCAAAATATTCAAATTGATGAATTTTAGAATTCCAAAATTCATGCGCGTTTTGAATGTTAAATTAGCAGCTTTTACATATTTAAAAAATATTAAGATCGTTAATTTCGTAATTTGAAATTCAGAACTTTCGAATCACTCGAGTTGCCAATTAAAATTCATATGGGTTTTTTAATTTCAGAAATTTCTTGAGATCACACAAATTCGGCTATTTTTAAATAATGAATAACATCGAAAGTTCATATCTTTTCTTATATGTAAATATTTTGTTAAATATTAAATACTCATAAATATTGCAATTTTAAAATTAATGAATGAAAATTTCCTAATTTGAGGAATAAAAAAATTCAAATTTGAATATTCAATTATAATGTTTGAAAATGATCAGTTTGTGAATATATGCAATTGGAATACAAATTTTTATCCAAAATTTGAATTCGTCACAAAATATGGAATTGCAAATAGTGAAATGACTAAAAATAATGAATTTTCGACGTCTAAAATTGACGTTTCAACGACTGTTTATTAAAAATCTTGATTTCGAAAAATTCCTGATATCGATCCGAAAAACATGAAATTTAGAATTTCACAATTATAGAATTCAAATTACAACATTTTTATCGTCAACTGGTTTGACAATTAAATTATTTTAATTTATCCGCTACTCGTGATAATGTGTTGTTTACAATCAATGTAGTGCGGCCTTCGGCAATGGTTGACAATCACTGATACTCACGCATCGTAGCCACTACTCCGGACTGCGGTGCCAACATAATTTAAATTCAGGAGCCTGAATAGTCCTGAATCAGGACCCCAAATTGAGGAAAGAATCGATGCACCCCAGTGTATACGTCCCTGAGCCCTGGCCGCGATTCGTTGTCTCCAGCAGTCTCCAGTGCAGTCTGGTTGGCAGACTCCAGGCAGACTCTGTTGTCCTGCTCAGTCCTGCTGTTGTCTCTCAGTTGTCTCTGTTGTTGATCTGTGGTTTGACTTTTGGGAAACGCCAATTTGTAATCGTGTAATTCAATATGATTTCTTTTTTTCGCAATTACGTGCAGTTCCCGAGTCCTTGAAGATAGTAGGTTCCATTGGTTGATTATAATATGCCGTTCTATTGATAAATCCGGCTTTAGTGACATTTTGTTTCCTGCTGTTCTCCAAGGTACAAAGTACGAATATTGATTATTACTTTGTGCTTGTAAAAATTGTTGTTCATTATTTTGTGCGCGATTTCCGTTTTGACGGAATTTGAGACATTGAAGATTATTGATTTTTCAAATGCTAATTTTTGGTTTGAGGTTATGTTTTACGATGTAATTACCATATTTCAGTGTGGCGAATTTTCATTTTTTGGGGTTCGTACCAAATATGGGAATATTCATGACGAAAATCGAATAAAATTTGATAGTGTCAATTTGAATATCTACGAAGTTCTGGAAAAAATGAAATTGTTATGTTATTTATCATTGTATGAATGACTGAATTATCGAATTGAAAATAAATAATTATGCATGTTGAAATTGAATCATACGTTTTGAATATGAAAAATTACCGATTCGATTTTTTTAAAGAATTATATTTTATTTCTCATTTCAATTTCGAATTTTTTTTGTGAAATTTCTTGATAATTTTTCATGACTTTTAATAGATTCTTGCCATCTGCACATTTTATAAGTTGTTTTATTGCACTTTTTACCAAATTTTTATTCTACATTTACTTTAATTATTCATATTTGTTTACATTATTATTTGATTACTGGTTTGATAATCAAATGATTTGAATCATGGTGAGTTTTAATTCATAAAAGGAATTTTGATCATGTAATTGTTCAAATTCAAATGAATTCTTTCTCTCGAAATTTTCATATTTTTTGTGGAAATTTTTTACTCTATAGTGAATTTTTTTCTCAGAATTTGTATATGATTCTTTAATAAAGATATGAAAAATTTTACAAAATGCGTATTTATTTGACTGCAAGAATAAAAAAATGTAAAATTTTCATCAGTTTCTGGTGCCAAAATATGATTCAATTACAATATAATTTTTTCACTGACAAATACAAATTCGCAACCATCTGTTGAATTAAAAAAAAAGTAACCATAAAAAAATTTATGAGCTGAATTGGTCCAAATTCGTTGGAAAAATTTTTGATTGAAATTATGTAATAACAAATTATAGAAAAATTATTGATTTGGAATTATAAAAAAAAATTTCTATAACTTTTAAATATTTTTGAATTGCAATTTTTGAGTAAATCTCAATTTTAAATATTGTCAGCATCCTAATAATCAAAATTTTCAAGTTCCTTGAAATTTTCAGTATTCTGTGAATTTACAAAATTCTCAAAATTTTAGTAATTTAAAGAATATTGAAAGATTTTCAAAATCTTCAACATTTCAAAAGTTACTCAAAATTTTGTAATTCTGGAAATGTTTGAAATTCAAAAATAATTCAATACTTCAAAATACTCATAATTTTGAAAAGTTTTATCATCATGAAATTATTAAAAAATTCAATCTGGAATAAAAACTTAATCTATGTGATTTTTACGAATGTTTTTAAATGGTAGAGGAAAAATTGTTTTAAAATTCTTTTGGGGATTTATCGTTGTCACTGTGAATTTGGGGCACCCTGTATATTTGAGTATAATATACTTTCATACATATCTGAGATTATCAAAATTTATAAAATTTCTAGACATAACGAAATGCTGGTAATTCGAACTTTTTTAAATACTCAACATTAACAAAAATTTTAAATAATTGAATATCGTCAAAATTGTTTGAGTTTTTATATTTCTAAAATTGTCAAGTTCCTCGAAACCTTCGAAATTTTCAAGTTCTCTAAATTTTTCAAAATTCTCAAAATTTACGAAATTTTCAAAATTGACTGCATTTTTTGAACATTCTGCGAATGTTCAAAAACTTTCGAAATCTCTTGAATTTTGGAAATTCTCTCAGTTTTTGTAATTCTCAAAGTTTTTAGGATGTTCAAATTATCAAAAATTTCAACATTTCACAGATTTTTCGAAATCCCTTGAAATTTTCGAGTCTCTCAAAATCCAAAAAATTGAGAAGTTTCTTCAAATTTTCGGAATTCTTAAAATTTACGGAACTCACTAAATTTATCAAGTTTCGAAATGAATAAATTTTGTTAATAATTTTTGATCAATTTATTATTAATAAATTTCGTTCGTGAAAATAATGAAAATTTTCAAGGTCGAAAATGCCGAGCTCGTATTTGTACGGAATCAACAATGAGGGCCGAGTTTTTGGACTTTCCACGACTGGGAACATGTGGCGCGAATTCCTGTACCTCGGACTAGAATTCAAGCAATTATCAGCGGTGCCGCATTTCATGTGGGCGATCGGGGGCGATCGCCAAGTTTACGTCCACGTTCATGGGCTTGATATTCCCATAAGGATTAAAGAAGAAACTTATGAAAACGAGGTTCATTGAACTAAAAAGTATTCGATTAATTTCGTCTGTCGTGCAAATACGACCCCAGTAATTTGGATTCTTATACAAATGGACCAAATTCTTATAAGATCCTAAATTTTCTTACAAGTATTCCATTTTTTATAGGACAGTCTTATGAAATTCTTATAAGTTTAACGATTCTTATAAGGTGATCTTATAAGAAACTGAGTTTCTTATAAGAATGTCTAAACATTTTCTCATAAAAAAAACTGTTCTTATAAGAATTTTCAAAAACGTTTTTATAAGAAAACATTCTCTTATGAGAATTTCACAATTCTTATAAGAAAAGTGAATTTCTTATATTAGGAGCTGTCCATTAATTACGTAAGGGAATTTTTCCGAAATTTGGACACTCCCCTCCTCCTTGTAAGGGTTCCGTAAAATTTCCAAATACCCCAATAAACGTTCCCCAATAGACGGAATTCAAAATTCCCAAATGAACGTTCTTATAGGAACGTTGAAAGTCTAGAAATTTTCGATGATTTCAACATTTTCGAAAATTTGTTGAATTTCGTTGTGTTGAATTTTTTACAATTTACAAAATTTATCGAACCTCGAACACTTTGAGAATTCGGAATACTTGAATTTTTTTTAGAACTCGATTTTCAGAAGTTTGAATTTCTCGAATTTTATTATTTTTGGAGATTTCGATATTTTAAGAATCTATAAGATTACGAAGAATATGCAACTTTCAAAAGTTCAGGGAATTTGAAAATTCTGAAAATTTTAAAAATTTGGAGATCTAAAAAAATTTTTTAAATATTTTACATATATTCGAAATAAGAGAATTCTGAATTTTTCGAAAATTCTAAATTTTTGGAATGTTTAGAAAATTTTGCAAGTATAGAAAATTTTTATAATTCTAAAAATGTCATCAATTTTCAAATTTTATAAAGTTCCGATAATCCCAAATGACTGGTCATATGTCAACTTTTAAAATTTTTATTAATTCAAAAATGTCTACAATTCCAGCATTTCTGGAAATTTGAGTACAGAATTTCGAATATTTTATCATAATTTTGAATAACTGTAGAATTAAAAAAATGTTCTGATAATCTGAGAACAAAATCTGAGGAAAAATTGGCTCTCTTACGAAAATTTTGCAGTTTACTATACAGCTTTCGTACATAAAGTGTTCAACAATTCAACAAATTCAACAATTTGAAAATTCTCGAACTCAAATATTCAAAATGTGTGAAAGTTGAGTAAAATATTACAAATCGACAATTCATTTCAGAACTTATTAAAATATTAAATATTTAATATTCAATATCAATATTTAATTTATTATTTATATTATTATGATTAATTATTTACATTATTATTTACATTATTTATTAATTTATTATTACATATTAAATATTAAATTATTTAAATAATTTCCAAATCTTCAGAGGTAATCATCAATAACATGATGATTCTTACTGAAATAATTTATAAATGTTTAGAGGTGATTATTATTAACATAATGATCCTTATTGACATAATTTTCGAATTTTCAGAGATTATTATTAACATAATGATACTTTTATTGACATAATGATTTTTATTGACATAATTTAAAAATTTTCAGAGGTGGCTCCCTATAGAGGGGTTCAGCGGTCGACTTTTGCCCACCGATAGGTACCATTTTTCGAACCAAGATGGAACAGTTGACCGAAGTCGAGAAAAAGTGAAGCTGCCTTCAATGGCTTGGCAATGGGAGGGCGATTGGCAAATTGAAACGACGTTGGATGGTCTACCTTTGGATCATGATGTAGATTATAATTAACACTTTTCCAATCATTTAGACTGTTGAAAAAAATGTGTATCCATAAATTTATAGTATCCGTCAATTGTGATAGCGAATTTTGTGGTTTTAAAAAAAGGTTGGTGAAAAATCTGGAATTTTTGGGAGAAATTGGAGTGCATCCGAAAATCTGAATTTTCAGAAAACTTCATTTCCACCCTTGAGAAATCACGAAAGGTTTACGAATGTTTGGATTCGTTCAATTACTGGTTTTGATTTTTCAATTTGCTTCATTGCATCTTTGAAAAAATAGGTGCTATGTCATTTTTTATTATCAATTTTGGATTCGCTGGTTGAGTGACGCAACAATTTCAAAGTAAAAAATTGGCATTATGACAGATTTTTTTCCTTTTTTTTTTTGTGTCAAACACTTCATCTATAAGTATTCAGGGTGCCCCAGAGTCAACGGAACTCCCGGAAACTGCAAATTTCTTAAAATTTGCAGTTTCTTAAAACTTGAAAAAAAAATTGAAATCGCTGAGTTGTTACTTTCTTTTCTTCATTTAGGCGCAAAGAAGGGCGGAACTAGGAGCACCGAGGGATTCCCAGTTCGAGTGAGCCTTTATGGCCAGTGGCAAGGCCGCGCTCTGATTGGCCGATTAAGATCGTTAATAACTCCGTTATTTTTGTGAAAATAAAGAATTGGCAAAGGGAAGATACTTTAAAATGATCGAAAATTAATTTTCAGAACTCTTAAAATTCACGAAATTTTAAGAATTAACGAAACTTGGAATATTCTCCGATATCAAAAATTTTATTTATTCTTGAAATTCGCGAAATTATGAAACAGTCAAAATTTCTATGATTCTCGGGATTTTGGAAATTCTTGAAAATTGAGCCCCACCAAGCGCGGGCCTGGGGCGACCACCTGGTTTGCCTCCCCCCCCCCCCCCCCCCCCCCCTAATGAAGGAACTATATACTTGGGAAACTTGGATTCGTTACGAATATAAAGAGGAAAAAAATTGTTTTCAGGGATGGACGTACGCCATTGATTTTCCAGCCACCTACTCAGTACAAAAACAATGGAAATCCTGCGTTAGAAGAAGAAAATGGGTTCGTTATCGAAGATACAGTGCCATGAATTCCTGGTGTGCTATTGCTCCTCTCCACAAAGATGCAACAAAAGTAAGGAGACAAAATTTCGAATTCTAAAAAAAAATGAACCGTACACTCTGAGATATTTAACATCGCATATCCAAAATATCAAATGTCTCGTATCAATAATATCGGATGTTTGAAATATCGATAATGTCTAACATCGAAAACATCGCACATTGACAATGGATAATATCGAATATCGCATATCGAGAATATCGATATCCGATAATCGATAGTCGATAACATTGTCGCTTCCGCCGCGGCCGATTATCAAAACAACCCGATCGCGACGCGAACGCGAACCCACGATTCTTTTTCTAGGCGGATCAATTTTCGAAATCGAATGGGTAACACTCAGTTGACGCAACGCTCAAAATTTATTCCGGACTTTCTTTTACAACGCCTCGGAAAAACGCAATCTTAACTCCCGAAATCTTTCTCTCAATTCCATCTGTCAAAAACCCGCGACGAAAGACAATCGACTCTCAACTGTTTCTTCCTTCTTGTTAACTATCTTCAGACTATCGATTTTTCTATCTTCTTTCGAACGCAACAATATGAATATAATATCAACAATCCTGGCGTAGACATTTTCATTGAATGAGGAAAATGACCGACGAATAACCGAAAATCCTCGTGTTTTTGTAGATGTCGGTTTTTTTCGTAGGATTCGAAAATTCGTAAATTTCCTAAAATTCGATGTAAGTTGAGTAATGGAGATGCTAGTATCTCGGAGTGTGATTAAAAACCTCAGTTGTAATGAACACATGAAGAATAGCTATAAAAAACTCAAGTTTTTGATGATAGCCTCTTGAACCATTGCTTTCTGAAACAGTGCTTTTTTCAAATCTAAAAGTCAATGATTTGATGATTCTCAAGGAACCATTTATTGACGTTTCCGTTGGAGGAAGCCAAATCCCAGCAGGAAATCCAGGAGATCTAGTAGTTTGGGCCATAACAGCACATGGACGAGTAATGCATTTTTATGTACTTTTTTTTGTTTTCTTAATAATTTGTACAAGGTGCATCACCCAAATCTGAACAAATGAAATGATTTGTTCTAACGAAGTTTTGATCGATGAGAAATGACTCACATAATTAAAGATTAAATTAAGATTAAACACATTTTTTTCGATTTTGACTTTTTTACATTTTACGTTTTCTCTCACAAAACGTTCATATTCGAACTTTTTGGAAACAATCGGATGAATTTTAGGTTTTTTAACAACAATTTGTGGAAAAGGTCTGCTAGGTATCCGCACAGGATACAAAAGTTCGGGTCACTCTGAAAGTTACCGGTCTCAAAGAAACTCAGAATCGCAGCTGTTCAACTTTCGCGTCATCGTTAGAGGGAACCTATGTTACCTTGACTCTATAAGACTAGATTTTTCCTAGGTTGTAGCAGTGAAAAATTCAGTCCTCATTCCGAGTCGAATCATGGAGCTTGAACGCGAGCATTTTTAGCATTTATCTATAATTTCTGAAAATTTCTGAAAATTAGCATCAACAGAATTTGAGTTATGATTTTTGCAAGAAAAAAGTGTTCAAATGTTCAGTTAACAAAATAACAAACAAAAAAACGTAATTTCCAAAAATCCTTCAAATATTTTTTTTGTATGGTCGAATACTTCACGAAGATGCAATTTCTTACTACTTCACATTCTACTAGTGTTGGCTTGTATAGTATTGGTGTCCTGTTCGAGATTGCTCAAATTCGCCCCCCCCCCCCCCCCCAACAAAATTTTATGTACATAAATCATCGTATCAACGAAAGTTCGTAATCGTACTTGAAATTCCCAAAAACATTCAGAATTCGCTTTAAAATACGTAAAATTCTACAAATTGAGTATGTACTCAACTCTGGAAACAATTTTCAAAAAAACGTTTTGATCATTAAGTCGAAAAAAAACCTTACAAATTCCATTTTTTTCAAAGTTCAAAAAATTCACAGAAATTTTTTATATTCCTCAAAGTTCTTCACATGAATTCACAAAAAAACTTGGAAAATTTCTACAAGATTTTTTAAAGGCTCCTGATTTTTCGAAAATGTACGTAATTATTCGTCATTTTCGGAATCTTGACATTTTTCACAAAATCACCTATGTGTGATTTTCAAAAATGTAAAAAATTATCAAGAAACTAATAATAAGTTTTTTTCGGAAAAATAGAAAGCGAATTTTTGTCCCTCTCATTTTTTGGCGCCCTGTTCGATGGAACCGCTCGATCTCCCTTAGAGCTGGCACTGCAGTTTCTACCCTCCGCGACTGCTGCAATCTGTGGGATACCCCCTTATGAACTTTCGCATCCCCTGCGGGTACATCGTTCGAAACTTTGAAGGGGCATAACTCGCTGAAATGTTGATTTCAGTTGATAAAATCTTGCGCGAAGGTGTATCGGCTCGATCTCAACATGATATTTGATGATTTCGAAAACATATTACACACCGAAAAATTGCAGACGTTTTTTCGCTCTTCTGAAAAATTCCTCGAATGTGGGTTACCCACTTGTGAACCTTCACCCTTTATATATATCCAGCTTTCGATTGAGTCAATTTTTCGTTGGTTATACCAATCTATTACCATATTCCGCTTTCGACCTTATGACCGCAGTCATTTTAGGATTCCTACTGTTTAGTGAAAGCATTGAGCTATTTTAAAATTTCAAACGCTGGAAATAATCTCTGGTGAAGGCCCTACAGTATAGCTAGAAATTAAAATCTCAATTTGTTCGGACTCAGGCGATGCATCCTGTGAATGACATTTCATTGTGAAAATTCGAATTCCACAGGTCATGTTCAGAGTTGGTGTTAGTACATTTTGCCCCGAAGGACAAAGATGGAGCGCGATAAAACTTCCTGCGGGTTATGAAGCGTCCCTGGTCAACGTAGGAGTCACGGGTTTGACTTGGGTCATACTGCTCAATGGAAAAGCGGTTGTTCGTACGGGTGTTACTCGTGATAATCAAATGGGTAATTCAGCACACATACAAGATTAGGAATGTTACGTGATTTCTGGAGTTTTGAGAAGACAAAACGGGATTTTTAAGAAATTTTATAATAGGACCTAAAATGTTCAAGTCAAGACGGGAAATGAGAATTTTGAATATTCTCGGTTTATTCAGTTTTTGATATTTAAGCTTAAAAATGTATTCAGATGTATGGACAATTTTTTTCGTTTATTATTACTATTATTTTGTTTCGAAACTTCTTAATGTTCATACGTCGAGAACTTGGAAACTCTTGGACTTCCAAATTACTCAAAACTAACATTTTTTCCAACATATTTAAAAACTTTAAAATTTGCAGAGATTCCAAAACTTTAGCAATTCATAATTCTTTCGAACTTGAGAATTACTGAACTTCCAAAATTTCCAAAGCTTTAAAGGTTCCGAAAATTTGATAAACTTTTTAATGCTTCAGAAGTTCCGAATCTATCCAAATGGGTAAAAACTCAAAAATTCCAGAAAAAATGAGAATTTTTGGGATTTTCCAAACTTGATAATTCATCAACTTGATAACTTTTCTACTTCAACATTCTTTAACAGTATATTATGTGCCAAGGCGCCTAATGAAGGTCTTTACGCGACGAGCGGCAATGCTTGTAGGACGTTCGAAGCCGAGGCGAGATAAGTCCTGCGATCATTGTTATAAGTGAGTCGCGTAAAGACCCGAATTTTTCGCATTGGCGCATATATTATTTTATGTGACGACGGTGCATTTACGCGTTTTTATGCGACAGCGTAGAGTATCGGAAAGTTGTACTTTATGATACAGAGTAACATAATGTAAAAACTGATCTGCGCTTGCGCATATTACGATACAGTAACCTGAAAGTGCGAACGCTCGGCAAGAACAATTAAACGACTGAGATCTGAAATAACTGGTCATAATCGAAGTTATCTCTTCAGATATATACAAATTAGAATTTATGAGTTTAATTAACAAAATTCGACACTAAAAACACGCAGATAGAGGCTGAATGTTGTAGACACGGCGACACAGTGGGCACGGCGCATTATGCACACGCATTGTTTGAAATATTTATTTATTCCGTGAATTTCGATGGAAATTAATGAGTTGAGGGAAACATCGTTCAATATTTGAGCGCACGTACAGTAGTGGAGCATATTCAAACTAAATGCGCATAAACCGTGTTAGTGCATGAGTATAACATGGCATTATCCTTCACATGACAGACCTCACGCAACAAAATTTGTAAATGCACCGTCGTCACATAATAGTATATTATGTTCCAAAGAACAATAAGTTGTATTGGACTAATGCGAGTTTATATTCCGAGGCGAAGCCAAAAAATATAATCGTATGAGTCTAAAATAACTTTTTGCCCGTTGGAACATACGATACTTTATACACCGAAGGCAATAAAAAGGTTTTTCGGGCCCGAGCAGGCCAATAAAAGACCGTTTATTGCACTGAGGTGTATAAAACTTTTAAATTCATCCAAATTCATCAAAACTCGAAAATGCCATAACTTGAAAACTTTCAAATTTCCGGAACACCAAAAACTTCTCAACTATTAAAATTTCCCTATAACTTGGACATTTTCAAACTTGACGAATTTTCGAATTTAAAATTCTTTAAACCTTAGAAATTCTTCCAAATTCTTAAAACTCGAAAATTCCGTAACTTAAAAACTCCGAAATTCTAAAGTTTTTCATATGATTTTAATCGATAATTTCGAAAACTGTATAAAATACTGTTGAAAGTTCAAATGGTTTTCATCTATAATTCCGAAAAAAAACTTATACAAAATATTGAATGATCTTCAAATAGTTTTCATTACTTCCTTGTTCATATCAGAAATTGCTGTATTTATATGAAATGAAATTTGCGTAGGCGAAGAATGGGTCGAAGTGGAACCTCCACAAAAAGAGTTGAGGCTCGTGCAAGTCAGCGTTGGCACCAACGCGGTTTGGGCCGTCACTCACGATGGAAGCGTTTGGTTTCGGAGAGGAGTAAAAGGTGAAATGGCTGGAGTTTGCGAGCAACTGGCAACTGGCAACAGTTGGGTGGAAATGCCTTGCAAAATGGCTCTGGTTTCAGTCGCTCCAAACGATCAGGTTGTTTTTTGGATTCCGATCACTCTCTTTTTTGATAGATTAATGGCGTTGAAACACTCGACCGTATCAGAAATCAGGATTTTTCGTGCTTACGAGGTGGGCGGAAAATCGTCGTTTATGCCTTAGGGCCGAAACAATTGTTTTCAGCCTTAGGACCGAAAATTTCATTGCGCTTCATTAATAGAATTCGATCAATGCGAACTTCCGAAACTTCAAGGGTGAAGTTCGTATCAATATCTCCAAATTTGAACTCCAGTTCGAAAACTCTAAGTTATAAGTTTTTTTATGTTCGAGCCAGAAATGAACTTACGAAACTTTAAGGTTGAAGTCTATATCGAAAACTTCAAGTTTGAACTTCGATTCGGAAACTTAATGTTCGAAGTTTGATTACGCAACTTTGGGCTAGAAATTTAGTATAAATTTAGTATAAATTTCAATCAGTTTATGCAATGATTCTGTTGAAATTTGATCCCGACAAGTTTATAGAAACGTGCAAAGTTGTTTTCGTCACGACTAGTGTTTTGAAAATCACCAAAGTTTTCAAAATTTCAAGAATTTTTATAAATGGTAACATTTTGAAAGTTGTCGAATATTTCCGAGTTTCGGAATATTTACAAGTGTGTTAAAACTAACGAAATTTCACAAGTCTCTAAAACTGTTTAAAAGAGTTTTTATTTGATCATCACGGAAATCGCTGTGTCTCCTTGAATTTTCGATTAATCAAAAAAATCAAAAATACGTGTCGATTATTTTTCTGTATTATATCAGACGCATATAATTGTTGGAAAAAATATTTTTATTCAGACTCTTTTTCGTTACTTCATTTTTTTAAGGAATTGATGGGGCCCCGGAATTCCCATTTCAAATAAAACTGTATAATTATTGAATGTCGATGACAATGAAGTAAAACTTGGAAAATGATACCGACTTTCGAAATAAGTACGATGAAGAAAACTCGAAAATTCCTCTGTAATAATACAGATTATCTCTCTACGTTTCAGGTTTGGGCAATTGGTTTCAATGACAGATGTTTGTACCACAGAAGTGGAATAACTTCGTCAGAGTTAACAGGAAAAAAGTGGAAAGCAATTAATGTGCCTCTACAATTAAGCAGGGCGAGCAGTAGTGCAAGTTTGTCTTCGAGCAATAGACACAGTCTTTGTGGGACGCCTCAAAATCGTCAGCAAAGTTGGGATTCTTTGGTTAGTGTCTCGAGAAATTCAGATTCTTGAGATTTTAAGTTTTTGGATTGAAAGATGAGGAAAATGAAATCTATTAACAGACTGCTTCAATTGAGTTTGTAGAGTTGGTTTTAACTATAAGGAAGATAAGTAACTGATTTTGTAGATGAAAAATTGACCAATTTTATAGCTAACAAAAGTTAGCTTAATGAAGTTTCGGAAGTTGTTGATTTTATTATTATTTTTTCAACATCCGCACTCAAAACGCGAGTTTTGAGGCCCGTTTACGTATGCCAAAAGTTACCGAATTGAGGCCGATGACGGAAAGTAGCGAGTGCGCTTGCGCAGTGCGGTTTTGCCCTAGGGCTCCTAAAAACTTTTGGCCCGGCGAGCGAAAATGAACTCGACAACTGAAAAGTTTCGAGTGAATATATGTACTCGTAAACCAATAATTCCTCACCATTTTTTTGCACAGATTTCGACTTCATACAACAAATGAGCGTGAATATGCTTGGCCCCTGTAAATTTTTGGGAACACTTTTCAAACACTGCGTGGATAATTCTTTCGGAACTGCGTCGTATATATATATAGATATACTAAACTCACTGTCAGCTTGAAAATTAATTCACGCACAAGTGAATCCATACTTTCAAATTTTTATTACTCATGCGCAATGTGATCACTACGGAAAGTAATGAATGAGTATGAATCTTCTTTTTCTCGGTTCGATTTGTATGCGTTTTTTGTTTTTTTTCGAAGTGGACAATTTTCGAAACTGTGTCACACAGTATGTGGACGCGGTTTCGTCAGTCCGTCACAAATCAACCTTTTTGGCATACGAAAACAAGCCTATCAAACTCTTGTTTGAGTGCGCGTGTTGAAAAAAATAGTATGTGCAACACGGGCCAACGTGGCCGATTATCGGTCGCGGAATTTCGCCCTCGCTCCGCTCGGGACGAAAACTTCATGCGGCCTCGAATCGACCACTTTTGGCCCTAGTCGCACAGTTTACTATTGTAATATAACTGATCACACAATTGTATGCCTGAAAATAACAATTCTATGGAGAATTTGAAAATTCTTATGAAGTCGACTGTGATTCGCTGTAGTTGTTTATAATTTAGAGAGTATGCAGCTTTTCGCATTTGTTCATGTATTTTAGTTACGTTTTACACTTACTCAAGATGTATATAGATTTTTGTTATTGCTGTTTTTCAGAATCGACCACACAGTACAAGTGATGGATCCGCATTAATCAAAGAATGGGAGGAGCAGTCAAGATCGGCTCCAACTCCCACGTCTTTGAAACTTTGGCAAAAAAATAATGCCACACCTGGATCTTATCAAGAACAAGGACATTTCGCAAATGAAAATCGGTAAAATAACACAATCACACAAAAAAGTCTGGTACTTCCAATGAGACACATGTATTATATTTCTGTATATTTCGACTCGCTGAATCCGAATTGGTGGCTGTGGACTTCTACGGGTTAGCTCGCAGGAATTTAATTTACGGGTTGGGTGTAGAGGCGCTGATGTCGCTGACCCGTGCCCCTTTCTCGTCCATACCATCCCCTTCCAAGCAAGCGAAGCGCAAATGTGTGCAAGTGGTGTGGCATGTCGGTGTGCACTGTTTTGTTTAAGTTTTGAAACACCAAAAAATCACGTTCTTGCACAATTTTAGGTGAAAAAGTTCAACGCATCTGAAACTTTACAATTTTCGGAACATAAAAGTATCGGAGCATCATTATTTTTGCATCTCATGATCAAAACTTCGAAAGTTACGAAGTTTTTGTAAGTTATCCTAGCCAGTTTAGGGCAACGTTTTGGCGACGTTTTCTCGTCGCTTTTTTTGAGCGACGGAAAATTTTTCGAACGAATTCAAATTTCTTAATTTTTCGAACAATTTATACTTTCAAAATCTTTTGAAAGCATGAAATTTCCAAAATTTTTCGAAGAACTCGAAATACTTGGAATTTTCAAACAATTTCGAAATCAATAAATTGTAAACAATTTTAGGATTCTTTCGGTTTTCTACTCGAAATTTTCGAATGTTTTAAATGAAAATTACAATTTTAAAATTCGAATAAAAACACAATTTCGAAATCTTTCGAAAAACTTAGAATTTCCATAGTTTTGTGAGAACCCGGAATTTTATGAATTTCCGAAAAACTTACAGATTTTAAAACTTTTCGAATAACTTGAATTTTTCAACAAGTCGAATTTCTCGAGTTTTTGAAAAAACTCAAAATTTTTAGATTTTTATGAGTTTTCACAATGAAAAAGAATCGATTGTTCGATTGTACCCAAAAACAAACCATTTTCAAAATTTTTCTAAAACTCTTGAAGTAAAATTTATGAAAAACCCAAAATGTTCGAATTTTCAGAAAAACTCGGCATTCGCACATCTGTTATAGAAATACGAAATTTTCAAATTTCCGAAAAACTTGAAATTATTTCATTAGGGAAAAATTAAAATTCACGATTGTTTCCAGAAACTAACAATTTTAAAAATTTTCATAAAAATCTAAATGTCGAGTTTTTCGAAAAATCTAAAATATTCAAATTTTCAGAGAAACCTAAAAATTTGCAAATCTCTTGTAAAACTACAAATTTTCGAATTTTCGAAAAACTTAAAATTTTTCCACTAAAAAAAAAGTCAAAATTTACGAATGTTTGGAGCCGTTCACATATTACGTAACGTGTTGGGGGGGGGGGGGGGTGCGGCCGTTCGTTACGGAGGGTTACATGGGGGGGGGGGAGGG